>JAHREE010137953.1:0-14741 GCA_033628505.1 Tringa tobata | reverse complement strand
GGGCCGGGCTCCGAGCAGCCGGTCCTGGGGGAACCGTCCCTGCCCGCGCCGGGGCTCGGCCCGCCCGGTCTGGCCCGGTTCCGAGCCGGGGCCCGCCGAGGCCCGGTGTTCCCCCTCCGGCGGGGCGGGAGCGGACCGGTCTCGGCCTCCTTCGCCCCTCGCCCGGCTCCGCGTCCCGGCGCCGTTCCTAATTCACCGAGACGTTGATCTCGGGCGCTCGGCGCGGCACCAGCTCTGCCTGGGGAGGGGAGCGAGAGGGGCACGGGGCTGGCGGCGCGCCCGGGCCCTGCTCTTGCCGGCCCCTCTCCCCCGGCCGTCACCTACCCCCTCGCTGCCGCTCTCCTCCGCCCGCCGGCCCCTCTCCGCCCCGTGCCCGGGCAGCAGGCTGTCCAGCCGGCTCAGGTCGTGCAGGGAGAAGATGCGCTCCAGTCCCTTCCGGATCCCCACCAGCGCCAGCAGCTTTGCCAGGGGGAAGCGTGGGTCAGCACCGCACGGCGCCCGGGGCAGGCGGCCAGGGATCCCCATCGCACCCCCTCTGTATCCCCAGTGGGTGCCATGGAGGTGGCGTGTCGCCTCTCCTGCCCTGGTCCCAGGGGACCGTACTTGCACAAGGCCTGCGAGGCAGCGACAGCCCCAACCAGCCCCGAGGCAGGGCTCGAAGGTTGGTGGCAAAGCCGTGTTGTGGCCCTGCAGGGACCCTGCCAGCCCACGGAGGTCTGAGCGCTCGCCTACACCACCCGCCAGGGCCTGTGCCATCACCCGGGGCAGTGCCCGTGTCCCTTGCCCAAGATGGGCTCCAGGGCTCCAGCAATGCTCGAGGCACGAGTGGGCAGCACCCAGCCTGGCACCAAACCGGTGCCGCCTGATTACAAGAGGTGTCATACCATCACTGGGAAGATAATAGCGGCCGCGGTGGACTTGAGGACCCAGAGGAGGGCCAGGCACAGGAGCTGGATGAGGGTGAAGAGGTGCACCCGGCACAGTGGCACATGGCGGAGGTAGACGAGGTCTGGCTGGTGCTTGGCTGGCATCAGGAGCAGTCGCACGCGGTCTGTGAGCTGTAGCGAGAGGACGGCACGTGGGTCACGCGCCTCTGTCTTTCAGATAGCTCTCACCCACCTCCTCATTGGCATGGGGCTGGCAGGATGGATTTTTGCCATTGTTTTTGTAGCTCAGCCCTCCTGCCATCTGTGCTGACTGCCGGCGTGATGCCCAGGTGAGTGAGTTTGTCTGCAAGACCAGGGGTCCCGGTACCACCATCGTGCCAGGCCAGGGGAGAACTTTTCAGATAGACATCTGGAATGGACTCCAGCTGGTCTTAAAGGGTTACTTGAGAGGCAACAGCCCCTTGATTCCCCTCCCTTCGTGCAAGAAAATGCTGCTGCCGCCTTTGCCAGAGCACAGCCCTGGATTCCCCAAGCAGAGGGAGGGATGAGAGAGGGAGTTTCCCAGCCTGTGATCCAGAGCAGGGTAATTACAAGGAAATCGTACTGTTTAGAGGAAAAGAGGGGATAGATATTTCTGGAGTGGGCATTTTTTTCCCCTCTGTTGGTTTCTCAGGAGAGGAACTGAGCTGGCACATCAGCGACAATGCTAGGACCAAAGGACCAGCAGGTCCCAGCTCCACAGCTCCCGTATGGGTACATCTCTGCAGCTTTGAGAACAAATCTGGGTTATCCATCCCCTTCTCCGAAACCACATGATCCATCAGTGCAGAAATGGTTCCTGCTCCTCAGCGTCCCAGATACCTCTCTTTCTCTCTTTTCTGCCCCAGAAAGGTCCCTCTTGTCCCTCATTGTCCTGGGCCGGGTGGAGTACAGACCCATGCCAGGCTGCACATCACACAGAGCTAAAATCCAGGCTCTGCTGTGCAGTGAGAGCTGGTATTGAGCTCATCCCCAAACCAGCCCCTGCCAACACCCCCGGTGCAGTCCCCTCTCACCTGGATGCTGTTCAGCGCCACCACCCCCATGTGCAGGAAGACCCCGTACAGCACCGGCATTGGGATGTGCTGCAAAACAGCGGGGCGAGAGGTCAGCGGGGCACGATTTCCCGAGGTGGCTGCGCTCACTGAGCATCCTCTCCTGTATGAAAGCCTCCAGATGTGGCCGCAGCATTTGCTGCTTTGATTTCCAACAGCCTGGTTGGGCTGGGTTAAGAGCCTCGGAGGACACAGCCAACCCCCAGCCTCGGAAAACAGGCCAAACCCAGCAGGCAGGCTCCCTACCTTGAGAACGGGGGCCATGAAGACAGAGACCCCGGTCAGGACAAAGACGGCCAGGCCAGTCAGCCTCTGCTCCCTGCGGGAGGCAGCGCAGGTGTCACGGGTGCCATGGAGTCCCTTGGGAGCCCAGAGCCCGCACCCGCCCTTCTGGCCCCCAGGGCCTCTGCTTTTTTCAGCCTTGGTGGCCACAGGGACCAGCGGCATGCCCAGGGAGACACAGGCAGCCCCCCAGCTGGGTCTGCTGGCCAGCGTGGGCACGTGCCTGACCCCTGGCTCCATGGCTGTAGGCAGAGGATCCCCTGGAACGGGCTCTGGGCTTGTTGCATACCTGATGCCCAGGAACTTGGGGTGCTCGCCTGGGGCTGAGGTTGCACTCTCCTTCCGCAGGCTCTCCATGTGAGCCAGGGAGATGACAGTGGCTGAGACGTACCAGGGGAGGCCAGTAACAGAGGTCACAACCATCAGGAGGGAGACACAGAGCAGGTCCAGGTGAAAGCCTGCTCCTTTCTGCAACAGGAGAGGCAGTCAAGCTGGGGGCAAACCGTCCCCCAGCCAGCATCAGAGGGGCATCAGCAGGGCCTGCCCACCTTGCCAGCCGTTTTTGGGGTGCTGCTCTTCAACCAAGACCTGGATCCTCCCCGATGGCTGGGTCCAGCCCATCTCGTCTCCAACTCACCTGCAGCTTGTACTCCCTGCGGTTAAGGATGACAGCTGTGATCTGCTGGTCCATGAAAATGAGGATGGTGACAAGGACAGCAGGCACCGCAGACATCAGGCAGACCCACCACGGGTTGGCTCCAAAGGGGAAGATGATCCAACCCCGTGCTGGGTTTGTGGGCTGTGGAGAGCAGAAGGGTCAGGGCAGCTGCCAACCACCTGTGAGGTCTGCAGGGCAGCTGGGTGATGGGACCAGCCCTGGGCACCCAGGCTGGAGCCCTGTAGACCTCCAGGGATGCTCCACCTGGGGGGAAGAAGAGCATCCTCTCTCATCCTGGGGAAGCTCCTAGGTCGACACCGTGGCTGTGGTGGAGCAGGGGATTGCTCCTGGGCACTGCAAGCCAGAAACTGGGCATGTGACCCTGGGAGCTAGTGGAAGAGGTGGCATTGGGCGTTGATGATGGCAAGCCCAAGGATATGGCAGCAAGCACAGTCTGCTCTGAGGTGTTGCCAGCCCCACTCCACACCCAGGGCGGGGAGCCCAAGCCCAGACTTGAGTTCGTGTCTCTCACTCCAGCGTGAGTTGTACCATGACACTGCTAGTTCTGGATTGAGCCAGATTATTTGCAGAATGTGGGATCAGCTGAATTCCAACCCCTTCTTGTTTGCTGTGGCACAGACCGCATCCCTATAGGGGGACCCAGTGGTGGGAAGGACAGCCACAGCATGACAAGAAGGCCACTGTGGGTGGCATAGACCCACTCCCCAGCAGCACCATGCCCACCCTGCCAGCACCTTCAGCTCACTGGGGACGAGAAGCTTGGGAGTCTCCAGGCCCAGGGTGGCATCAATGGCACAGGAGGCAAGGATGGCCAGGATGATGGCGAAGTCACTCACTAGCTTCCGTACCTGCAGATGGAGAGGGGTTAGCCTGGGCTGGCCAGGGCTGGGGGCTGCCCCAGGAACACCCCAGGTCACAGCACCTGGAGCCGTCCCCAGCCACCAGGGTGGCCGAAAGATGCTCACCGCCACAGGAAAGTAGCGGCTGCTCCTAAAGTGCTTGAGTGCGGTGCAGGAGAGGAATGTGCCCCCAAAGAGCAGGAAGGAGAGGAGGGTGACATCAGGTACATACTGGCAGCTGGTCCCCAGGAGGTGCCCACCTTGACCCAGGCACTGGGTCCTGCTCAGCCCAGCCGGGGTGCTGGGAGGCTGCGGGGACAGGGCAGGAGGCGAGGAGGTGTCATGCACAGACACCTCGGGCCCACCCCAGCCCCTCGCCCCTCGCGTGTCATTCCCCGTGGAGCTGTGACCTGCAAGGGGATGGCAGGGTCAGGGTGGCAGCATCATGGGGACACTCCAACAGGGTTGAATGGGACTGTGCTGCCATCAGGGCATCTCCCCAAGCTCTACCCACGGCCTCAGGGTGCTGGATGGGTCCCCATGGGATCCCCAAGGCCCTGGCACTGGCTGATACCCAGGGAGCATTGAGGGGTGACTCCCTCTCCTGCAAAGGGAGCACCAGTGACTAGAGGCACCATCAGCCCCAGGCTGTGCCCAGCACTGATGCTTTTGGTACACAGTGTGAGTCCCATTTGCAGGATCAGTGTGTTCACATCTTCAGGCTCCAGGAAGCACCTGATGATTTACAGACCAGGCTAGAAACAGCAGCACAAACCTACTCAGGTGCCCACCTCCAGCTCCTGGCATCCCCCAACTCGGAGCCACAGGAGCCGGACCAAGGCTGTCCTCGCTCCCTGTCCAGTGCCTGGGCAGTGCCAGGAGGCAGGGGCAAACAGACGGCAACGGAGGAGAGTGGAGGAAGGTGCCAATGTGATCAGGCAGGTGAGGATGGGATTGAGCAGCCTCCTCCTCCTCCAGTGCCTTCCCCCATCTAGCCGGGTGGCAGGGTGCCAGGGTAGCAGACCCCTGCTCTCCACTAGCCCCACAGCTGCTTGGACTCACCAGGCCTGGACAAGTTGCAGATGCAGCTGTAGGAGGTGACATTGTCCAGCCGGTACTGCCAGTTGATGGGAAAGGCATCTGCCAGGCTCAGCATCTTCTTCAGGGAGTCGTAGATGAATATCAAGCTGATAAGGGCACAGAAGCCTTCCTCGGTGAAGCGGGTGAAGTACCGCACCAGGTGGCTGGCCTCAGTGGCCACCAAGATGATGCCAAAAAAGGCCGCCCAGAGCCCAATCCAGAGGCGAAACTCCAGGTAGTCCAGGCTGTGCTCTCTGGTGGGAAGGGTGACCCAGATCCTCAACAATAACACCTGCCTGGCGTGATGGTGGCCTCTGCCCCAGCCAGGGGACAGTGGCTTGAGGAACTGTCTGTGGCAGGGTACTTACTGGCTGAAGGAGAAGAGAAGGCGCTCAAAGACGAGCACGGGGCCAGTGCTGCTCAGTATGGTCAGGGGCTGGCCAGAAAAGAGGCAGAAGATGGAGCCAGCAAAGGCTGTGCCCAGGAAGCTCTCCAGCACCCCCTGAAACGCAGGGGAGTGGTGCCAGGCACCAGGCATGTGGCAGGGACGGGGGTCCCACGCCTGGCCCCAACAGCAGCACAGCTGCAGGCAGCTGCCTGCACCTCCCTGCACTGCAGGGTGCTGGGTGTCCTGGGGGCACCGCGAGCTACCTGGGCACAGTGGTAGGTGGGCACCCAGAAAGTGCTGGTCTTTCTCACTCAGCCCAGGCTGGGCTGAGTGGGGTTTGTGCAGGGCACTCTGCAGCCACACCAACCTGCATGTTGCCAGTCGCATCCCCCAGCATGCCCCCAAAGGTGATGGCGTTGGTGACCGTCGCCAGGTAGATGTAGAGCACTGCCGAGAGGCACTGGGGGTGCAGGGCATCAGAGAAGTCACTGCCATACCATGGTGCCTTCCTCCGGATGTCTCGCAGCAGCCCCCCAAAAAGCCTGGGGCAGCAGAGGGAGATCTCAGAGCAGCCCCCTGGCTGGCCATCACCCCCTGAGAGAACTGCAAGGCAGGGGACAGTCCTTTCCCCAGGAGGCACCAGGCTGGAGTGGTTTGGACATGGTGGCCCCATGTGCTGGGGAGAGCCAGTGCCCTGCCCTGAATTCAGCATCCTGCTGCACCTCCCACTGCCCTTGTCCTTCCAGGCACCCACCTGCCCGTCCTCTCCAGCTCCTCCCTGGAGTGTGGGTGCCCCAAGCTAGCTTTGTCCCCAGCTGCTGCCATGTCTCCATTGCCATGCGACTGCCGGTCCGGTGGGTGCATGGTGGTCCTGTGGCAGACCAGAGCCTGAGATGACAGGCTTCAGGTTGGAGCCCTCAGGACTCAGCTGCATCTAGGGGACACTATGAGAGGGGACAGGGGTGCAAGCAGGGCTGGGGGGACCTCGTGTAACCCTGATAATGAGGAGGGGAAAGATCAGGAGGAGGAGAGATGAGGGAGCTGGACTTGATGATCTTCAAAGGTCCCTTCCAACCCAACCTTCCAGCAAGACCTGGAGCCAGCCCTAGCAAGACCAGTTTTGGTGGAGGAGCTGGGCAGAGCCAGATGTGTCCTGCTCAAAGGATGAGTTTCACCTCTGAGTGCTGAAACCCAGTGTTCCCAGCAGCTCCTGCCTGAGGGCACATGGGACAGTTTTGCCATCCCCTGCCAAGAGGGGACAGCAGGACTGACAGCAGTGGGGACCAGAGCTGTGGTCATCGTCTGGAGCTGCAGAGGGGCTTGGCTGGGAGGACCTCACTAGCAGAGGTTGGCTCCTGGGTGGCTTCATCCCCGTGGAGATGGAGATTTCAATGTCAGAGTCTCCACAGTCACAATGTCTCCACCTGGGAGACTCTGCAGAGGGGCTGGCAGAGGCTGCAGGTGCCCTCCCTCCAGCCTACCTCCTGTGCAGAGATGGCAGACAGTTCGGTGGAGGAATCCGGGCACTGGGGTCCCATTTCCCAGGAGGAAGCACAGTCAGCTCATCCAGGAACGCCTCCATCCCTGTGATGAGGTCCTCTCGGTGCTCAGCCTGCCGGGCAACCCTTTGGAAGAGCTGTGGGGAGGTGCTGTGGTTTAGCCACCACATCCCTGTGTTCAGCCACTTGGAGCCTTTCTCCCAGCCTGTAGCGATCACCGAGAAAGACACCCATCCACTTCAGTGCAATGGGTGTACCTGTATCCTATAGACCCACCCCAAACCTTTGTTTTCTTAGGCTGGGCAAGGGAAGCCACCAGCACGCCCATCCTCTGCCTGCTCTGTTGCAGCCTGCAGAGGAGAGGAGCCTTGGTGTCCTCAGCCTAGGCTTCATCCCAGGCCCATCCCACCCATGGGTGCTGCACCAGGCTCACCTCATCCATCAGCAGCGTGGCCATGGCCCTGCCAACCTCATGGTAGGCTTTGGCTCGGGGACCCAGCAGAATGAAGAGGAACCTGTGGGCGAGACAGTGCATCTCCTGAGCAGCCCTCTCCTCAGTGGAATGCTTCTTCCAGGGAAGACTGTGGTACTGCGGTGGTGCCCTCACTGCTGGTGAGGGCATCTGGACAGGCTTGGAGGGCTGCTGCCACCCCAAGGGGTGGCTACCCTCAGTGAGGGGTCAGGGAGAGAAGACAAGATGTGTCTGCTGCCTGCTGCATGGAAACCCCATGGCAGACCATGGGACACCAGGACCCCAGCTAGATCAAAGGGCCTGCAGAAACCTGGGAGGGGGGGATGGGGGACAGGTCTTTGGGGCAGAGAAGGAGACATCCTTGGCTGGGTGCGTGTGTGGGGTGATGCTCATGGGAGTATTGCTGGCAGGCAGGGTGCAGGAGCGATCGCATTGGGAAGGAGAGCTTGCCAGCTGCACAGGCAGCAAGTTTGATAGGACTACAGGCACACGGGAGGAGATTGGAAAGAGGGCTCAGAGCTCTTGAAGAAATATGTCTCACACCTCAGAGGATGCTGCAAAATAATAAGGTCTCCAGAGGGACAGCCCATCCAAATATTTAGCCAAGATCTCCACTCTTTTCAAATCTGGCAAAAATGGTTGCAGTCCCGGTACCCTGAGGCTGCAGAACTGTTCCAGTGATTGTAACCCCAGCACACCTCCAGAGAGGGGGAGGGAAAGTTTTCCGACAGCACAAGCAGGGCTGAGGAGCTCAAGAGAACCTGCTGCAGCCCTGACTTGGGACATCAGTGCTGGTCTCCTGGAGGGACAAGCAGCCCTTCCCCTTCTGTTTTGTGGAGGAAAATAACAGGGCAAAGGATTGCTGTGAGCCCCTCAAGACCTGTGCAGGCTCCCTGGGAACCTGCCACCTATCTTCAAGGGGAAATCATGTCTGACTAATCTGATAGCCTTCTATGATGGTATGACTGGATGGATAGATGAGGGGAAGGCAGTGGATGTTGTCTACCTTGACTTCAGCAAGGCTTTCAACACCATCTCCCACAGCATCCTCATAGGTAAGCTTAGGAAGTGCGGTTAGATGAATGGACAGTGATGTGGATTGAAAACTGGCTGAAAGACAGAGCTTAGAGGCTCATGTTAGTGGCACAGAATCTAGTTGGAGGTCTGTAACAAGTGGTGTTCCCCAGGGGTCAGTCTTGGGTCCAGTCCTCTTTAATATATTCACCAATGACTTGAATGAAGGGACGGAGTGTACCCTCAGCAAGTTTGCTGATGACACAAAATCGGGAGGGGTGGCTGACACACCAGAAGGCTGTGCCATCATACAGCAAGACCTGGACAGGCTGGAGAGTTGGGAGGAGAAAAACCTGATGAAGTTCAACAAGGACAAGTACCGGGTGCTGCACCCGGGGAGGAATAACCCCCTGCACCAGGACAGGTTGGGGCTGATCTGCTGGAGAGCAGCTCTGAGGAAAAGACCTGGGAGTCCTGGTGGACAACAGGATGACCATGAGCCAGCAAAGTGCCTTTGTGGCCAAGAAGGCCAACAGCATCCTGGGGGGCATCAGGAAGAGTGTGACCAGCAGGTGCCCCTCTGCTCTGCCCTGGGGAGACCCCATCCGGAGCACTGTGTCCAGTTCTGGGCTCCCCGGTTCAAGAAGGACAGGGAACTGCTGGAGAGGGGACAGCAGAGGGCTATGAAGATGATGAGGGGACTAGAACATCTCTCTTATAAGGAACATCGGGGGGACTTAGGTCTTTTTAGCCCAGAGAAGAGAAGACTGAGGGGGGATCTGATCAACGCCTGTAGATAATTAAAGGGTGGGTGTCAGGAGGATGGGGCCAGTCTTTTTTCAGTGGTGCCCAGTGACAGGACAAGAGGTAACAGGCACAAACTTGAACATAGGAAGTTCCATTTAAACATGAGGAGGAACTTCTTTCCTGTGAGGGTGGCAGAGCCCTGGAAGAGGCTGCCCAGGGAGGTGGTGGAGTCTCCTTCTTTGGAGATATTCCAACCCTGCCTGCATGTGTTCCTGTGCACCTACTCCTGTGACCCTACTTTGGCAAGAGGATTGGACTAGATGATCTCTGAAGGTCACTTCTAACCCCTAAATTCTGTGATTCTATGATCTCCCACCGGGGAGAGAGCAGGAGGTGGATGGATGTCCTGCTCCACCCAGCTCCTGGAAAAGGGTGCTCTGGGCAGAGTGACCAGGAGGTGGCAATGTCCCTCCTGATCCTCGACTGCTTTCTCCACACGCTGCCTAAGGAAGTCCTCAGCTCAAGGGGCACACTGACCGTTTCCCCTTATGGCTTCAGAGAATGCATTCTTCAACCACAGAGAAACACCTCCTCCCCTGCTCTTTTTCCCCTATGCCAACAGTGCTGCAAGAGCCACCCCGCTACTCAGGAGAGGATTGCTGACAGTGAGAGGGCAAGAGACTCCTGCAAACCTGTGTTCCTTCCCAGCCACAAGCCCCCATGCTCCCAGTCAGTAAGTGGAGAGCATCCAGACCCTCCTAAGTAGGAGAGTGAATGCAGAGCCCAGGTGGGGATAACCCAGGGGATGACCCCCTCAGGCTGCCTGGCAGATGCTGTGCTCTCAGCCTGTCCTGGGATGCTTCTAAGGAGCTGGGAATAGCAGGAGGGGAAACAGTGAGCCAGGGTTGTGGGACTGCATGTGGTATTGGGTGCTGTACCCTTTGCTTTTGCCATGCAAAGCCTTGTCCTGTGCAGGAGGGAGTGGGGAGACAGGGACAAAATGGGGCACAGGGCCATTAGCTGTGCTCCATTTACCTGCTGGGGAGAGCAACTTCGGCCAGTGAGCCAAGGGCCACCCCTTGCCTGAGGCGAATGAAGGCAGTGAAGGGCTTCTCCAGGAATTCAACTTCACCGACAGCAACGTGGGCTGCTTCGGCCCCCAGTGGGACCTTCTTCTTAAATCGATTTCTCAGCTGAAAGGAAGGGATGCAGCAGCGGGGCACTCGGGATGCAGCAGTTGCTCTCAGCCCAGCTCCGTCCTGTCTTACCTGCTCCTTAAGGGGTGTTTCGGAGACCTGAGCTCTGGGCTCAGACTCAATTTTGGCCTTCCCTGCAAAGGAGAGGAGCAAGCAGCAAAATACATATGGAAGTGAATGGTCAGCATGGGTATTGCTCCAGGTTGGTGGCAGCGGAGGGATGCCCAGTGGGAAGCCATGTCGCCACCCATGGCCAGGCGCCATGCCTACCTTGGCACGGAGGGAGGACGAGCTCGGCGAGGAGCTGCAGTAGGGATTTGGTGGGCTGGTGCCGTGGCTGGCGGAGCAGGAGGGCTGCCAGGCGTTCCCTCAGCTCGGGCTGCAGCTCTTCTTCCTCGGGCTGCCCAGAAAGTGCCCTGTCTGCAACAGGGGTGAGGACAGCCCTGAGTCCCCCCGGTTCACTGGCTAGTGGGGGGCTGTGCAAGGAAACAGCAGACAGCCACCCCAGAAACCCGGGACACTCTCTCTGGTGACCAGCCCATCCCAGGAGATGACTTTTGCATTCCCCACGTACCGATTATTTCCTTGAAAGAAAGGGCATCCAAATCCAGGAGCATTGTCCCCTTCTGCAGGTAATTCCTCAGCTGGAAGAGGCTGTGCAGAGGGAGGGCTGGGACATGGGGCGCACTCCAGCGCACCCCACCATCCTCCACCTTTTCCTCAAACTTTATCCACCTGCCCGGGGAGATGTGTGGGGTCAGTGACAGGGTAGTCCCGTGCCCCATGGCAGGCAGTGGGAGCTGGAGCTTGGATCCGTCCCTTGGATGTCCCATTGGCATGGTGCTGGCACAGGCAGGGAGAGGTTTGGGGGGCTCAGAGTGGGGTCACAGAGCAGAGGTAGGTGGGCAGCCCCAGCAGTCACATCCCCCTTCCTGCTGACTCACACCTCCCTCTGATCTCCTGATCAGGGAGTGTTCACCAGTCATGGAATCACAGGATTTGGGTTGGAAGGTACTGTCACAGACCATCCAGTCCAACCCTCTACCATGGGTATGCACATCTTCCACTAGATCAGGTTGTTCAAAGCCTTGTCCAACCTGACTTCGAACCTTTCCACAACTCCTCCAGACAACCTTTTCAATGTCTCACCACCCTCTTTGTAAAACATTTCTTCCCTGTGCCCAACCTAACCATGCCCTTTTGCAGTTTAAAACCATTGCCCCTTGTCCTGTCACTACAGGCTTGGAAAAAAAATCCCTCCCCATCTCTACTGGAGCCCCCCCTTGAGGGACTGGAAGGGGCTCTAAGGTCTCCCCGGAGCCTTCTCTTCTCCAGGCTGAACCCCCGCAACTCTCTCATCCTCCCTCCATAGCAGAGCTGTCCCAGCCCTCAGACCATTTTGGTGGCCTCCTCTGGCCCCGCTCTCACAAGTCCATGTCCACCTTGTGCTGGGGACCCCAGAGCTGGACACAGTGCCACCAGAGCAGAGAGGAGCATCTCCTGCTCGGACCTGCTGGTCACGCTGCCTGTGATGCAGCCCAGGAGACGCTTGGCTTTCTGGGCTGTAAGGGCACGGTGCCGGCTCATGTCCCATTTGTCACCCACCAGTACCCCGAATTCTTCTCCGTAGGGCTGCTCCAAACCCACCCATCCCTGGGTTGTGCTGGGACTGGGGGTTGCTCTGCCATTAGCAGTGCTTGCTGGAGTCAGAACAGAAGTTTCTTGAGCTGTTTGCCACACTCAGGCCGTGCCAAATATTTTAATGCTGGGGGCAAACAGAGCTTCCCTTTGTCTCCAAGCGTGGACGCGCTGCTGCGGGGAGGCTCAGCGTGCTGCACGGGGAGAGCGTGCACCAGCAGAGCACCATCCTGTGCAGGGGGAGAAGAGGGCTGTGTGCTGGGGAGAGCTGTCACAGCCACAGCCCAGCGGTGTAGTCCCCCACGAGACTCTCCGACCCCCAGGGGCGGACCCATTGCTGCCTCCAGACCCCTATGGCCCATGTCCCTGTGACCCTGCCAAGAAGTGGAAGGGGGTGTGGGGCACAGAAACATCCTAAGCGTGCTCCTGCCTCACACCAGCCCTGGCTTCTCTCTATCAGACCCCACTGTCCACAGCCAAGCCTGCCCTGACCTACCCCCTGGTCACCTCCTGAAGCGTGGCAGGCAGCCAGATCTGGGGAGCGTCAAAGCACTGTCCCAGCCCTGGCACAGGTGCTGGAGCCTTGGAGAGGCAGCAAAGGCAGGAGCAGGAGGAAGGCCACTGTGCCCATGCAGGTTCACTGCCTGCGTCCTGCCTGACATCCTACCCTCTCCCATGAAACAGGTCGCCCTAAACCGGTGGAAGCAGGCACCACCGGGGGCAGAGAGCAGTGAGCAGCCCTGCTTTGGGGCTGAGGCTGAAGAACCACCAGCCTTCAGAGATGCCATGGGCTCCATCAGAGTTGGGCTTTCAAAGCTGGGCTTCCCAAAGCATAGCCAGGCAATGTGGCCATTGCAGGCACGCCTACCTGGCCGTCTCTCTCCACTCCAGCCCTGCCGGTGTGCTGAAGAGCTGGTTGAGTTGAATGAAGAGCAGTGGGCAGGTGGCGTCCCCCTGCTCCTCCCGCTGCGGGGCAGCACCGGCTCGCTCAGCTGCTGGGGCCATGCTGGAGGGGAAGATGCTGCAGCCAAAAGCCTGGTATGGAGCTTCAGGGTTGTTCCCCTCTGGTCTGGGCTGTGAGTGGGCATCTGCCTCCTGGAGAGCCGCGCCGGCCACCCTGGGCATGTGGGCTTCCATGGCCACCAGCACTGGCACCCACAGGTGTGGGATCCTCTCCGGGAGCTGCTGGCACTCGCAGGATCCTACTCATCCCACACCTTATAAAAGCTGTGAACCAGTTTAAACTGGCCACAAACCAACACATGGGAGCCAAGCCCAAAACAACAACCTCAAAACGCTGGGGCCAGCCCCATAGGTCCCAATGTAGCTGGCTCCTGCAACCCCCGGCCACCCACCTTGGCCAGAGGCTGGCGGACTCCCCTGCCTCCTTCTAGTGACCCATGTGGACAAAGCTGCACTGGTGCTCTCAGGGGAGCAGCGTTTCCCCAAGCTCTCCCACACCCTGCAAGACTTTGGTGAGGGTACAGCAAAGCCAACCCCAGATACTTGGCAGCAGTGTTGGTGCTTCCACCAGGTCCCTGTGCCCATGGCAAGAGGGGTGGCACAGCCCTGTGGCAGCTCCTCCTGGGAAAGGGGATGTGGGGACACGCGTTGGGGAAGGATGTGTCACTGCTGAGGAAATCCAGAGTGGGGCAAGAGGGGGATGCCAGTGGTGGGGTTCACGGCAAGGGCTAGGAGTGCGTCAGGGCTGAGGCCATCCCGGTGTGCAGAGGGGATCTGCGTGGGCTGTGGTAGGCAAGCGGATGTTGCAGCATGTGCAGGGAGGAAGGATGCTGTCACAGTCGCATCACCCTCCTGGGAACAGGGAGATGGCATGGTGTTGTGGGCAGAGAGCAGGGCCCCATGCTTGCTCTGCCTGCGGCATGCCCACCACTGCCATCACTGGCCTTGGCTCCCTTGGTTTCGTGCAAACAAACAGCTGGGTTGTGTGCAATGCAAACACGGCGGCAGGCAACACAAACAGCGGCCAGCACAGGCAGGTTGTGCTGGAACCCACTGGCCCCGGGCAGGATTCAGCCCGAGGAGAAGTCCGGCGATGGGCCAGGTGCCACCACGGCTGAAGTGCTCAGGGGGTCACGGGCGGGCACACACCAGTCCCTGGGTTGCTGGTACCTGCCCCACAGTGGATGGGATGGGAGCTGAGGCTGAGGACTTGCTGGTGCTGGATCCAGCCCTGGGGGAGGCGGGGGGGGGAAGCCCTCCCCATCATCCCCACTATCCCGAAGTAACACAAAACCTCCCCCCTGCCCGTCACTGCCTCCTGTCCCACAACCAGTTTCAGTCCAGCACCAGCAGTTGCCCAATGGCGCTGGCCTCATCCTGCCCCTGCCCCCGCTTCAGCATAGGGTGAAGGCAGCAGCCTGCGGCACAGTGGGGGTGAAGCTGTGCCAGGGCACCCCAGGTGCCAAGGCATCCTCCAGCCGTGAGGCAGTGAGTTCAGCTTAGGCCACCCTGGGTCCTTGAAGAGGAGGGGTGGGAGTGAGGGGGGCAGCCTGGAGAGGGGTCGGGGCTGAGGCTGGGGTCAACACCTGGATCCTGCTTTGCTGGGGTGTGATTCCCCCCCAGATATAGGAGGGAGGGAGCCTGTCCCAAGTGAGGGGGCTGCATGCTGGGGGAGGCACACGGTGTGTGTGGGTCACACAGCTTGGAGGGTTGCATAGTGTGTGAGGAACTGCATGGCGTTAGTGGGGGGCACACAGCCTGGGGGCTCACACAATGTGATGGGAATCACACAGAGTGATGGGGGGAGGTCACAGACCACGATGAGGATTCACACAGCATGGTGGGGGTCCATGGCAGGGGGGTGGTCATATGGGGAAGGGTCCTACAGCTTGATGTGGGTCCATGGCGTGTGGGCAGGTCACACAGCATGCGGGGATTCACATACCGTGGGGGCATCACATGG
>JAHREE010137929.1:0-28758 GCA_033628505.1 Tringa tobata | reverse complement strand
GTGCCCGGGCGCAGGGGTGGGAGCCCCGGAGGGTGCCCGGGGCGCCGGGGAAGGTCCGCGGGGACAGAAGCTCGTTGCCTCGGCCCCGCTGTGATCGCGGCGCGGGAGCCGGTGCGCCGGCGGCAGAGGACGCGGGGCTGGCAGCGCTGCTCAGCCCGGGTGAAGGTGTCGCTGCCAAACCGATTTCCTCTCCCAACGTGCGCGAGATTTCCATGGCAAAACAAGTGCAGAACGGGCAAAGACCCTGGAAACAAGGCGGCTTTTCTGGGCGCCCGGCGGGGCCCGTGGCTGCGGGAGCGGCGGGGGGGGGGGCAGCCCCGTGCTGGGGGAGAGCGGTCCCGGAGGTCCCAACTCGAAAAAATCTATTNGGGGCCCGTGGCTGCGGGAGCGGCGGGGAGGGGGGCAGCCCCGTGCTGGGGGAGAGCGGTCCCGGAGGTCCCAACTCGAAAAAATCTATTTCGTAATTCATCTCTGTGGTCTGAACCTTGGTCTGGCTGAAAGAGAATTCACAGCTTGGCTTCCTCCCGAAAAGGGGGGGGGGAGCAAAAAAAAAAAAAAGCCTTTAGGGAGGGCAAACAGGCTAGAAAGAAACTAGAGCATTTCAAAGGTGAAATCTAAATAGGGGAGTCTGTAGTCACTTAACTTCTGAGAGAACCTGTTCATACTCCTGTGGAATTCCAATGGTTTTGCAGGTTACTGCAGAGGGAGTAGGCCTAGGACCATGGATGCTCAGCACCGATGGTAGAAAGGTAGGCTTGGAAATAGTCTTCCGAAAGAAGAGCAGGAATACAGTATTCAGGAAGGGAAAATACCATTTGAATAGCGTTCAATAAATGCTGTGTGTATTTCCTCACTTGTTGTTTGTAAGCAAGAACACCCTGGTAAGAATGTCATGTCATAATACAATAATTTTTTAACTTCATTTTTCAAAGCATATTGCTCAGATAAAGGAGGGTGATCCTTCAGTTATTCAGCTTGAGGGAGGAGGGCAATGTATCTAGTCAACTTGTAGTTCTGAAGAATTATTCTGACTAGAATTTTTGTTATTTTAGCTGTTTCATGTCATCAGTGTGTCTAATTCCTTTTATCTCATTTGCACCTGTGGATTTTGTTAGTGCTAGAGTGTCTATTGTGTTACCACGTTTGCAGGAATCTTGAGTAATTGTTCTAGTCTTGTATTGGGAAGCAAGGTTTGATTTCAGATTTGTTTTCCCTATTAGGTCACATAATGTTAAAGACTTGTAAAAGGCAAGTGCAGCATTTCCAAATTCAGCATGTATGGTATGGCTTTCCTTTTAAATTAGCTTGCTGTAATAGTTATTCTCCTGACTTTGCTGTCTCTGCCAGTAGCTGGTTATTTATTGGCCCATGGGTATGTTTTTCAGAGGTATAAGTGTCTTAAACCTCTCTCCTTGGAATATCGAGGATTCCTCAGTTTCAGCATTTATAAATGAGAAAGGCAAATTCTTTTCAGAAGTTTTGGTCTTTTAACTTGTGGCATCAACCTGATTCTTTGGAAGAAACAAGTCAAGCCCCTGGCTGACAGCTGACCTCAGGCTCTGTGAGTAGGTTAGTAACTGCCTTGGGTCTCTCTTGGAGGTAACAAGGATCCCACCAGATGGCTGGTTATCGGAGTTAGACCGGCTGCTGGAAGCCCAAGGTGCCAGAGAGGATGGTTGACTGGTGGGGTGAACGTGGCTCTGTAAAGGTTTTGATAATCATGGAATCATAGAATGGTTTGGGTTGGAAGGGACCTTAAAGATCATCGAGTTCTAACCCCCCTGCCCTGGGCAGGGACACCTCCCACCAGACGGGGTTGCTCAGAGCCCCATCCAGCCTGGCCTTGAACCCCTCCAGGGATGGGGCAGCCACGACTTCCCTGGGCAACCTGTTCCAGTGTCTCATCACCCTCACTGTAAAGAATTTCTTTCTGGTATCTAATCTAAATGTCCCTTCTTCCAATTTAAAACCGTTACCCCTTGTCCTGTCACTACACTTCCTGACAAAGAGCCCCTGCCCAGATCTCCTGTAGCTCCCTTCAGATATTGAAAGGCCACCCTAAGGTCTCCCCGCAGCCTTCTCTTCTCCAGGCACGTCGGCATTTTGAGGCCTGTTCCTCTTAAGCTCTCTCACTGTGTTGTCTGTCTGCAGGCATGTGTGAGAAAGATCCTAAGTTCAACTTCGAAAGCAAGTGTCTTCGTGGTTCCTTAAGTTTCCTCTTCATTAGGATAGCTGCCAGCTGGCTCCAGGAATTGCATCGAATTTTTCTTTAAAATGGGTTAAATATGAAGGATTTGTCAAGAACAATGACATCGAGTTTATCGAGGCCTCTCTCTCTAGCAGGGGACTTCTGGATGAGAAAAGCCAGAGTTCTTTCCCAACGGGAAGGTTGCCACAGAAGCTTAAAGAAGCAAATCACTCATTATTTCTCTGTCTCATTAGAGCTGATTTTTGAGGTTGTGGAATCTTTATTTTTTTAGCCAACGTAGTATTTTCTTTCATATAACTGCAATATTAAGGGCCATCATGTGACTGTTGAAACGAATGGTAAAATTCTTTTTGACTGCATTGTAGAATCAGGCTGTAGTGATGGCTGTGCCATAAGCAGTTTCCTGTGGTGGTGGACTGTAGTTCAGTTGTTAGCTTACAAATAAAGACTAAATGGATGATAAAAATGAAAGACCAAATGGATGATACTGCCTTTAAAGAAAGCTTTTGTCACTATTTTAAGGAACATTATTGAGAGGAAGTATATCAAGTGCCAAACTTTATTACTTTCACCTCAAATTTAGCTAGCTAGCTTTTTTGTTTCTGCATAATTAGGCCCTCTCTAGGAAGAGCTATTTTCCTGTGATTTCTTTTGCCAGTAGTGGGTGCAACCAAAACTTGAGTCTGTAATTGGGATCAAGTGGGGGAGGTTCTTCTGTTTCCCTTGGAAAAGCTTTTGATGAACTCTGAAACTTTGTGTTAAGATCTGTTATTTCTTGTAGCTTGGCCTGTGTTTCCCTTTCTTAGTCTCACCCAGTGACACGTGTACTGCGCAGCAAGGGCGTCCCCGGTCTGAGGCAAAGGGGCTGTTCAGCCACGGCAGCCTCACACGGTGTGGAAGC
This sequence comes from Tringa tobata, assembly GCA_033628505.1. NCBI lineage: Eukaryota > Metazoa > Chordata > Aves > Charadriiformes > Scolopacidae > Tringa > Tringa tobata. The sequence continues at coordinate 25,648 of JAHREE010137929.1, read as the reverse complement.
CGTTGGCCGTGACACTGCTGCAGATGAACCCTCCTTAGCTCCTGCTGGTAAATCCTCGTGTGTCATGGAATTCATTTCACCTTCTGAGGTTCAAATCTCATACCAACGGGTGACGTTCACGTTAAAGCCAAAACTCAGTTTAACACGTTATTCACATTTTAATGTATATTCACATTTTAATGTAGTAATTGTATGAAGGAGAAGGTGGTGTGTTGACATTAAATTGTGATGAGGTTCTGAATGGTAGTTAATTAAATTGAATTTGTTTATCTGTTCCAATTTTTTTTGCGTTAAAAAGTAAGCTTCACGAGTACCAAAACTCAGGAAGCCAGGTTTCCTGTGCTCATGTCTTGTGACTGATTGACTTTGTTCTCAAAATCAATGAAGTTTTGGGGGACGTTTAGACAGTAACTTAACGTGTATCCACTCTTCCAGCAGATTTAATGGGAGCTGATGGTGGAATCATAAGTTATTGGAAAGTATAAATGAAATGCACACAGAAAGTTTATGCAATCACGTTGTAGGTTTATTGAAAAATAGGTTTAATAAACACAATGCTTAAAATACTTGCAAAAGGGTGGGTTGTCAAAAAAAAAAAAAATGAAGATACTGCAGTATGTACTTTGGTTGAGGTAAAAGTGAGAAAGCAATTTTAGGCCATCTATGTGGCTGCTGTTTCTCCCTTGGCTTCATAAACGTGAAATGAATGCAGCAGGGACACATACAAGACCACCGCACTTTGTGTGTGTGTGAGCTAGCTTTCTAATATCTCCAAGTGTGAGGAACATTTCTTCCCAGAGTAGAATTGGGCTCTAAATCAGGTGTCTAATGTGGAGATGCGTCTGTGTACTCCGAGCTGCGTGACATATTTATTACTTGTAGTCAGGAAGTTCATGATTATATTGAATGTTCTTATAATGGGTTTGTTTTCTTTGAATAGATAAGACATAAAGCATATATTATAATTCGCTGAACAATCAGTATGGTGTCAAGAAAGAATTAGAAATGCAGTACAAATTTGTGTCATTACAAGATTTTTAACTCAAATAGATCTCTAAAGAAGTTAATAGAAATTTGTGCCCCAAAACTTTAGGAAGTACAGGACTGATAATCTCAATTTTTTCCTGTGCATATTACGTTACAATTTTAGAGGAAAAAAATAAAGATCTCTGTAAAACTGTGTGAGAGTATAAACACAAAGGTTTGCAATAGCTTTCTAGATGAATTACGTTCAATTATGTAAATACGCATTTCAAGACTGCTTAAATACACATTTTCTAATCCATATTTTGAAGACTTTAAATGCACATTGTTGACTGAAATAGGATATGATATAAATAGGTATCTGGACAGTGTTAAAGACATACACTATTTTTATTGGATTATGGTGACTATCTCTATTAATGTACATTTTAAAAAAAATTTATTTACCCAATAGAACAAAGACTTTCTGACCAGCAGTGTGGTTTATTGTGTATTTTGGTGAATCCCTGATTACAAAGATAACTGGATGCTCTTATTTTTTTTGTGCAGTTGTGGTATTTCAGAAGTGTCGTTACTTTGGTGATAGTGATACCGTCATGGGCTTCCTTTCTTCTCAGAGTTTATACTTTTCCTCATTTGGATTATCATGGAGACTTTTAAGGGATGATTTAGAGTTATAAAGCCAGATGTCTACCTTTTTTGCAAGAGGTCTTCCATAGGTTATTGACAGGATGCAAACAAAAGCTCAGTTAAATTTACAAACATCTCCTTTGGTACAACAACAAGTGCTTACTTTATTAATCAAAGTAGCTGAGTTTATATTTTAAGAAGATACATTGAATTAAAAAGTACTGCTTACCACAAACGGTTAGGTCAGTAAGTGAATAGGCAGTAAAACCAGCAGGATTTACTGAATACAAATTGCTTATTTGGTGGCCTGGTGCTTCTTTGTATTTCTTAAGCCAAATTAATTACTACAGTTTCCAGTCCAATTAAGATTCTGGAGTATGCGAAAGGATCCAGGCTCTTGATTTATCGTCCTTTAGAGCTTGAGTATTGTACTTCTTTCAGTTTACCGACTTAAGCTGAGCTGTTCTTGGGAGTAAGATATTGCTGAGCCATGAACAGGGATGGTGCAATCAGAACATCTTTAAGTAAGGCGATTAACTTAACTGTTACAGTTATATGTGGTTCAGTTGAGTATTGCTGAGTGGTACAACTGTCACTGAACGTTACCTAGAAAGATTTTAATAAGCTAGATTTCTTTATGACTAAATAAGCTTTGTCTTTTAAGCAGGATATTAATACGTAGTTGAAGGGAAACTTTCTCTACTACCATACAGTTTAAAAATGATGTAATAAAATTCTGACCTTTGCATAGTTTCTATGTGATACAAACTCCAGGGAAGTGTGGATGTGTAATGGAGTTGTCACACAGGAGGAGGCAAAGCACAAACCCAGTGCTTTCAGTGTTACCAAAATAAGGCTTTACATGTGTATATGGAATTTTTAAAGACTTTAGTGTTCTTATGTCCCTGGGCTATGTGCTCTGAAAAGGGAGATGTTGGATAGAAACATGAAGCATAACTGTTGCAGAGTTAAAATTTACTTACCATTCACTTACTGTGACTTGGTAGTTTTGTCAGAGTCCGTGAATCCTTCTGTTCAGGAATCCATTGCTATTTCTCTGCATCAGGGCACCAAGAACACTAATAGGTCATCGTTGCTCTGATGAGTCTCACCTGGGGCTTCCTCCCACGTTCTCTGATGGAGTTCCATTTAAGCGCAGGCTTTGGTTCCTGCTTGTGCCATGTCCTGGGGGTGTCTGTCCCCACTCCTGCTCCTGAAGTGCTCTGTGGAGTCCCCGGGTTGACCTGGCCTGTCGCCCTCCCTTGCCTGATGGTCACAGAGCCATCAGAGGGACCTGTCGCTGCTTTGCCTCTGGTGCTGGTAGATGCAAGGTCATTGCATAGATGGTGTCTGGGGCATCCTGGGGTCCAGACCTGCCTTCCCGTAGGAGCAGTCCTGCTCTTGCTGTTCCTTGATGCTCTGTAGTCTGTCTCCATGTCAGTTTGCCTTTTCAATATGACCATCAAACAGTAAAAGCTGATCCTTTTTGGATTAACCAGCGTTTTGTTCATTTGCCACAAAGCAATTTTTCACAAATCAACTGGATAAAAAGGAATCACAGATACCTCTTTGTATCAAATGCAGAGACCCTAATGGTTTTGTGAAAGTGAGACGTGGCACTTTTCTGATACCTGTTTGACATGTTTATGCTCTGGTGTGCTGGCAGTTAAATATCCTCAGGTGTTCTATCTCTTTCCAAGTTTCTCTCACTTTCAAAATCAGGTACAGTCTTAATGCAAAACAAAACCAAAATGAAATTTAGCCCTGCTGATCTTTCTCTGATGCGTGTACATGTAGTATACCTGTTTACATATCCTTAAAAACCATAGTATCATAGAATGGTTTGGGTTGGAAGGGACCTTAAAGACCATCTAGTTCCACCCCCCTGTGATGGACAGGTTGCTCCAAGCCCCCTCCAACCTGGCCTTGAACCCCTCCAGGGATGGGGCAGCCACAGCTTCTCTGGGCAACCTGGGCCAGGGTCTCACCACCCTCAGAGTGAAAAATTTATTCATAATATCTCATCTAAGTCTTCCCCTCTTTCAGTTTAAAAACATTCCCTCTTGTCCTATGGCTCCACTCCCTGATACAGAGTCCCTCCCCAGCTTTATGGGCAGGAATGGGATGCTCGTGACTGTTCCTTCTAACGAAGGAAAGGCCACACAGCAATATTTGCACATTTCCAACCTTGATCTGTGTAAGTGAAATCATCCTTCCCTCCTAGATAGTGCTGAAGAGAGCTGCAGCAAGCGGCCGTACTCCTTGAGTGTATTCTGAGCAGTTAACTTTGAGGTCAAAGCTCTTTTATTGTACTAAAACCTGAAACCGTACTGTTGGTTGATGTCTGACAGCTGCCAAGACAAGGGAGTTTTGGCCTAAAGAGATCCTCTCCCGAAAGACGACTAATAACTCCGGTTCTCAAAAGATGTTTGGTGACTTCTCCAGCAGGAAGTCCCATGCTTGTGCCTGTTTCTTAGTGTGTGCTTCTGACGTGAGAGGGGTGGGAACCTGTTTCTGCCTCAGGAGCACGTGTCACCAGAAAGAGGAGCTCTAACATGAGTGGCCAGGATTCTGCTGAATTACCTCTTCTGTGCAGATGATAACATACAGAAGAAAGTATCCTTTTCAGCTTAAGAGATTCCTGCTGGGCCAGTTGCATGCAGAGCATCCAGACTTGTACAATGATGTGCCAGGAAATCTGGTAGCTGAATTAGTGTCCTTCATAATCAGTGTACTTTGAAATAAATGAATATGGTGAATAATAGCTCTGGTACTTATTATTTAAGATTATTTGTACTGGGTGTTGCGGTAAAATTGTTTTTTTTTATCACTTATGTTTTTCTACAAGAGTTAGAATTTCTTGGACGTGATCAGGTTGCTAAAAAACAGCTGACTAACAGTGGAGCAAAATACAGTATTTATTTTTAGATTTTTTTTTTTCCCCCCAGCAGAATGATAAATAGTTCCTACGCTGTTGCTTTGCTCTGTCAGACAAAAGGCAATGAGCTGTATCTGTGAATACCGCTTTTTGTTGGTTTTGGTACAATGCAATATCTGTGCTTGTATCTAGACAACTGCTATAAACAGGGAAATCATAATAAGTGCTATGTCTCTTTGACCAATACTCTTGAACTCTTGTAATATTTAGCCCCATAAGTAATCTAGAGGTTTGAGTGGGATTTGAGATAATAAAGTGCTTAGATACATAAGTATACGTATGTATTTAGGAAAATATGTATATAATATGTACGTACATATCTTTTTTGTTGTTAGTGTTTTTCTGGCACCTGTCCAGGTACCTCAGCAAGACATCTATAGTAGAATTATTACAGCCCTGAATATGTAGTTTCTTTTGGAAAGCAAGTAAGATGATACATGTGTGTGTTGTATTTCTGTTGTATTTATGTTTAGGTAGTTGGTGCTGTGTAGACCCTTGCTAATTTGTGCTGATGGGCTCTCCACAAGTGAACCGCGCGTTGTGACAAGGTGACTGTAGTGCCGGTCCAGCCTCTTGCCACAAGCGTGGGGACAGCTGCAGTTTTGGGACTCCAGCCTGAGGGAGAACGTCCATCTCAGCCGCTGTTGTGAAGCTTACTTTGCAATTGTAGAGAAAATAATAAAAATAGCTCAGCTACTGGAAACTGCTGGCTTTTTCTTCTGATCCTTTTGTAAGGAAAGGTTTCCCTTTCAACTAAGGGAATAAAGAAATCTGTAGGTAGTGAGCGAGTGGTTTGGGATACTGAAAAACAAAACAGGGGGAGAAATAACATTTCTTAACAAAACAAAGCCGACACCAAACCAAGTGCATCTGTAACTGGGGATAGTAAACAAATAAAGAAACCCCCTAGAATCCTGTGCCATCAATGAAGTTGCATAGTCACCTGGAAAGGTGGCTTTGTGAGCAGAAGGAACAGACCCCCCAGCTGCCGAGAGGTCTTTTCACAGGCGTCCCTGTTATGTGCACTGTAACTGCTGCCAGAAAAAGGTATATGAGAAAACCTATTAATAATGTTTATTTATGCTCTATCTCACTCAAAGGTGTAAGGAAAATACAGTAGGAAAGGGCAGCACAGTAAAGGAGCGATGTGGGGAAGTGTTTCTTTTCTCCAGCAGAATGACTTCACTGATGGCAGCTGCTGCCAACACCGCTGTGTTTGCAGGCAAGAGGGGAACACATCTGTCAGGGTGTCAAAGTGGAGCGAACACCTTGGCCTTAGAACATCCTGGCACTGGTATGATGTCAAGGTATAAACACGAGTGGTAGGAACCCTTAGTGGACCCAGCGATCTCTGGCGATGCTGGAATCGACCTGGGACAAGGGCTTACTGACACGCGGGAGCTGGGTCCTGGTCCCTCTGCCTTTCTGCTGTCTTGTAGCACATGTAAGCACGGGGGTTGAGAAGAATCAGGGAGATGCTGTTTTGCACATCAGTAATGCAGATCTCTGGTAACAGTAGCATTTTTCTGCTCTGGTACCCAGAGCTAGACCCGCCAGGTCTCTGGGAGGTTCACAGCATGCACCCTGTTCAAAGCAAAGCAGCTTTGGAATGGCCATGTCCCATCTGTGTCAAAAACAAAAAAAAAACCCCACAAAACCAAAAAAATCCCCCCAAACCAAACAAACAAAAAAAAAAAACCCAAACAAAAAACCCCATGGTGTGTAGTTGTCAAACTTCATCATACTCCCCTAATTTATAGAGGTGTGGAAGATGAGAGTGTGGAGGGTCAATTAATGTGGTTTTTGGCTTGTTTTAAGCTGTTGGGCCAGTTCAGTTAGCAAGATCAGTTAATGATAGTATTACTCTCAGTGTGAGAGTGAAAACCCATTGAATTTGGCTAGTCCTAACAGCTTGTAACTTGGACTAAACTATGTTGTCTTTAACAATTTTCTTTCAAATACTAGTAATTGTGAGGTTGTGTTCCTGCAAGGAAAAAGAAAGTTTATTGAAATTATTAGTATAGATGAGAAGTCCCTGTACTAAAGCTGTTGTCATTACAGGCATCTGTGTTACATCACCTGTGACTGTGCACCTTGCGTGTGGAGTGTCTGCTCTGTCTAAGTTCTATCTTCCTAGCTTTTTGTTATAAATAACAGTTTGCTTGAAAGTGTAGTTTTAGTTTATTGCCTCCTCCTTTGTTGTTTTCCTCTGTTTTAGAGGAATTTTGTGGAATTTCCTCTGCACCCTCACTGTACTGGTTTCAACACTACAGATCTGACCCACAGCAAAGTAAAAGTGAGTGAAAGGCAAGGAATTTGATGTTTCTTCTGTGTTATATTTGCATTGTATGTCACCATCAGAATTTTTTTTTTCTTAAAGGCAATTGCTGGTGGCCAAAATATAATCATATTTAGAATATAAGATTTCTATCAGGATGAATTTGTACTTGACTTCCAGCTGTGAATTCTCCATAACACATGATTTTTCCCTGTAGGGAAAACCGCCATTTTCTTTTGGTAAAAGAAAATGTAAATGTTTATCAGTAGTGATAAACATTGATCAGCAAGTTGTTGGAGGTGATTTTGTTAATTTGTTTTGTGGCTTTCGTAGAACTAGGTAGAAAGCACATTGCAGCAGATTTTCTATACAACTAAAAGTTATTTGCAAATCTTTTCCAAATCTTCTGGTGAGTTAAAATGCTGAATCTGTAATAAAAAAGACATTTTGGCTGTGAGAAATTCTTCTTTTGAAAGCACTGAGTATGATGGATGTCATGGACTACCTACCACATTAGGAAAAGATCAGGAAATATTTGATGGATAAAGGAAGCCTCTTGTTTTATCAGTTAGCTTTTAACGACTTATGTGTTGCTCAAGACAGGAAACTTGAAGAATATGTGAGGAGAAGCTCACACTTCAGGAGACCAGTCGCTTTTCTTGAGCGAGTAATATGCTCAAAGCAACTGTAAATGTAGTTGCGTGGGTACAACTCTGACAAAGTGTCAGAGTATCCCAGAAATAATACATTTTAATACCTAATGGTCAGAACTTTATTTGGCTTAAGATACTTATTTCTGGTGATGCACTGTGCAAAACAACTGAAACACTTCTAACACTGGGAATATGAGTAGGTTGGAATGTGAACTGTGGGGCAGATTTTTGCTTAAATTCTCTAGTGTGTGGGAAGGGTTTAAAAAGGAGGGGAAAATCCAGGCATGGAGGTAAAAAAAATGCCATGGTTGGATTTTTTTTGTTCTTGTTTTTTATTTCTTCTTTAAGTCTGAATGATGGCTTTTATGCGTATTGTGAAAATGCATAATTGCTTCAGTATTCCAGCACAAGACGGCTAACAACTAAGGCAGGGCTTAGCAGGGTGTATGTATCACAGTCATAGTGAGGGAGACTGGGACCATGTCTTGACATAAAATAATTGGCAATCACATAGGTAAAAATGTGCTGCAAGACTATAGATGTCCCTGGCAAAGTGATTTCAGTAGACTATAGATGTCCCTGGCAAAGTGATTTCAGTATTTCTGGTTTCCTGAGTGCAGTAATTCACAACTCTTAACAGTTTTTTGCCTTTTTGTTTTTTTTTTAGTCTATAGTGAAGCAGGAAGAAAGACTGAGGGTAGTTATTGGTATGTCTAAGAAAGCCTGGGACTGAAAAGCATGGACTTCCATCCTTAGAATAGAATAGTAACTTGTAACAGCCTTCTGGCATGCGATCTTAGAAAGCCAGTGTTCTGTGTCCTAGTATTCCCAATTTGTCACACTTAATCTATACTAATCTTCTCAATTTTTATAGAAGCTTTCATTAGGTTTAGTGATTGAGATCTCACATAGAAGGTGCTATAAGAGGAAAACTGTAATCCTTCATTTTGTATGTTAATAATAGGAAAATACACGGTTGTGGTTCAGGTAATTTTTTTTTTTCAAGCAAGTTCATTATTGCATTTCCTAAAGCATTCAGGAAATACACATATTATCATCTTAAACTGCATTTTGCCAGTGCATGCTCATTACTTATATGGTTCTGTCAGGAAATCATATGGGGCTTACTGTGCTTCTTTGTAAGCATTCAGGAATCATTTCATTAGTGTATTATGCAGAAGTCAAAACCAAGTCTTAACATACTATAACTATCTCACTTATACATAGTTTACTAGGACTATAGTTTGACTTATTTGGATTCAGTTGATGGGAATGTACTATTCCATTAGAAAATGCTTAGGTACATTAGCAGGAATAATTGCCGATGGTTAAAAAAAACAAGTCACATTATGGCTTGCAAGGAATTGTATCTTGAAAACATGCTTGGATTTGATCTTCTTTCCTTTCAGTTCATACCATTCTTAATTACAAAATTGCTATGCTTTAGATTAAAAATTTTAATTTAGAAATGGATTTTTGGAATAACATTCCATGTCTCAGCTGTCAGGATAACTGAAGTCCAATTTTAACTTAATTCCCTTAGGTTGCCTACTAAATATAACTTGTGGTGGTCTTGTCTTTAGCAAGGGACATGGATAAATCTGTTGTTGTTCTTGGACACCTGATGGGTCTCGTAAACTCTCCTATACTTATGTTACAGTTTGTTCTGCCACGCATCCTAGTGCATCACCTCATTCCTGCCTTCCTTGCCTACCTAAGTAGGTGTTTCCATTTCCACTTGCTTTGAAGTTCACCCTTTTTTTTCTTTTCTTTTTTTTTCTGCAGAATAATTTTTTTTTTCCCAATCAATCAAGCTCCATTAATTTCAATTTAGATGGGGATCTGTTATTTTAACTTTTAAGCCAGAGGGCAAACACTTTAATTGCTGCATTGGCAGTGGAGGAAGTCTGGAAAGCTGAAAACATAGGGATTCTAAAACATTTGATCAGTTCTATTGTAAGTGCAATAAGATTTTAAAAACAAACAAACAAAAAAACCCCTCAACCGGCCAAACAAAAACCCCTTCCATCCTGGGTGTGGTACTCATAAAAAGGAAACATTGCAATTGCACAGACCAGGGATTTTTTTAGCAATAGCATTGAGCTTGTTAAGGTGATTGGGGAAACTGAATGGACAAACACTTGCAATTGTTTCACAATATAAAAGTTTACTTTTAAAAAGTTTACTTCTGGTGGGTTGAGTCTCCTGAGACTTACACTCTTTTTGCACTCAGAAGTTCTGCTCAGAACTCTGGGGGCTACAGATACCGTCCAGCATTTCTGGATCCCCTGTAGTCGGATACTTGTGCCCTCTGTGCTCCCCCAGCAGCGTGGGCTGCCGTTGGGACAGTCACGTAAGCGCTGTGCGGTGGGTGTAGGAGGGCTGGCCCCCTTAGAGGCACAGCCTTACTCTGTGTGTGCCACCCCTTCTCTCTGGTGCACGGGTGGTCAATCTGTGTTTGGAGGGAATGTCACACCTACTGTGTGCTCACTGAGCAGCTCTTACTGACCTGGAGGTACTGGACTTAATCCCTGTGGTGCAGGGCATCATTTCTCCTTCCTCAGAGCTCCCTGCCTCCCGGGGACCCGCCTGATTGTCTGGCTTGGGCAGCCGAGGTGCACTTGGCTGGTGTGTGTGGCTCATCCAGGGATCCGCTCCCAGGAGCAGCGTGGGGTGCCACCTTCTCACTGTTAAGATGCGGGTGAACACCACTAGTGATGAAAGACTGATGTTAGCATAACTTTTAACAGTCCTGAACCAGCAGTGTATACTTGCCCAATTAATGCCTGTTTTATGATGGTAAAAGCTATTTGCCCGCGTCTCGCTTGCTAGTAAGATCAGGTAAACTGAATATTAAGTCTTATTTAGAGACTGACTGTCTTATTGTTATTACTAATGCTAAGTAATTATTCCTGTAGGAAAATGTGATATCAGGGGTGTGACACAATGGGAAGCAAGAAGCTTCCCTGAGAAGGAAAAACAAAGGAAAACAACCGGGCTGAGCACGGGATGCTTTATAGCTGGCTGATGGGAAGTAGTAGGGCTGGGGTATGTCTGCCGTGCTGTTGTGACTCAGAATTTACACACTCAGAGGGTGTTCTGGTTAGAAGACCGAGGGAAGTCCTGAACAAAGCACCCTCGTCTTGGGCCAGAGCGCAATTGGCATAGTCTAGACAAGAGACTGAGTTATTGGGTGGCAGAGTAGGCTGGATAGTCATCGTTTCTCCGTTCTGGGGGGAGGGCATGGAGCAGAATGCAGAGCAGGATTCATGGCAATGAAAGGAGCGTGAAAAAAGACCCGAGTAGGAAAGTTATGGGAGTGAGGAGAGAGCTGGGTTCAAGTCTCTGCAGGAGATCGTTCACCTTAGGCCAGCCTATACTGGATTGCTGAAGTGGAGAAGACCTTTCAGAAAATAGTAAAAGGAGGCCAGTCAGGAAGCTTCTGATTCTTCTCTTTGGCATCCTTTTCTCTACCATAAGGTTTGCTGCTTGAAACATTAGATAAACTCAAGAATTTTGCTATTTTCAGTGCGAATGTTTGTAGGTTTTCTTGGAATTGCTGCTGTGTGTAGTGATTGCAATGCACATTTGAGTTGCTCTTTAAGAACTCCATCTGTCTTTTTTTTTAAAAGAACCAAAAAACAGATGATGGAATTTAGAAGCAATAGAGAGAGATGAAGATCTGAAGCGTTATTTCAGATTAGTTCAAGTCTCATTCAACTTACAGGAAAGACTAACATGGGTCCTTTCCTGTGGAACTGATAGAGAAATCTGTCCTTTTAACTGTGCAAGATTTGCAAATGTTATTATAGAATATTTAGTAAGTGCACACATAAACAGTGTTCACGTTAATCAAATGTGTTAGTAAATACATCCATAGTCATGGGAAGACTAATATCTATACCTTTAAAGTCCCAGCGGTCTGCTGGCGTATGCTGGTATTCGCTGTCGGGAGCCGTGCTGGTTCCAGCTGCTGGGCTGGCCCTGGGGCTGTGGCTGCCAGAGGTGCCCCAGTGGAAGAGTCCTTGTGACTGCTGCTCCCCTTGCTCCGCTAAATGGACAGCCCTAAGCTTTTCATCCTTAACTTCACTCCATGACTTTTCTTTTAAACAGTGCTGGCTATGAAACTACAGAAATTATGTAAATATCTGAGTATAAAAATATATTTGTTTACCTTGCTTAGCCTTTGCAGCTGTAGTGATCCTAGCTGGAAGGTCATTGCACACCAGGGCATTAGTAATCCACGTAACTATTAACCAGGGAGGGCACCGTGCTACACTGTGTGGATGGGCCAGTCTCAGGTGTGCTGCACGTGTCCTCTGGCTGCAGGAGAACCTCGGCTGGCCCAGCAGACACCAGCAGTGGCCACCTTGACACCACCTGCATGGCCTTGGCTTTGCCTTAGAGTGAAGAAGCATGTTCTCATGTCAACATCCTTATGTTTGACAGTAGAAATGATGAATAGAGTTGTTTTCTTCCAAAAAAAAAAAAAAAATGCTGTAAGACCTCTACAGACCAAAACGCTGATGAACTTCAGAGATGACAGTGTGTTATGCTCTGATTTGAGGTCTGTGTCCAACACTGTGCAATTTGAGGTTCCCAGCATCTGAAGGAACATAAGATTATCATACTGTCCTCTTTATCCTTCTAGTGTTAGTGCCATTAAATGGTATTTTAATCAATACCAGCAGCGTTATAATTTTCTTGTTTGTTTATTATTAGCAAGATTGTACTTGTTAATAATACCAAATGCCTGTCAGCCCTTTGGAATACCAAGGACTTTCTTTGATGTTTTCAAGGAAGCATATAGTGTTAGGGGCTTGATGGACTATAAACATTCTTTTCAGTCTTCTGTAACTTAAAAGGGCTTAGCTGGAAGCAGTTCTGCAATGTTGCATATTAAAAAAAAAAAAAGGCCTTGGTGGAAATTAAAGACAGTGTTTCAAAATATTGTACCAGGCTCCTAGAAACAAAAGCTGTTCTAATTCCAGGTTTATGCAATGCCTCATGCATTAGGACATCCAATTTAATTTTAGTTTTGAGACCTTTCCATAATAATATGTAGTAGACAACAGAAATGTTGTTCAAATAGGTTCATTTTACTGACGCACTAGTTATAACTGTCAGTGATTTTACATTAGTTTTAAAACGTGTTGTTGGGGTTTTGTAACATCTATTTTTTACTTTGTACCCTTCTTTGAGCTGGTAAACAGTCTGTGTAATACCAATAAAAATAGAGTTTGGTGTTAATCACACAAAGTGGCAGTGAGTCCACCTCCGTTTTGGACAATACACTTTTTAAACACAAAAACTGAGCAAGTCCGTGATTGGTATTTCTCTTGAGAAAAGAATTCACAGTCTGTTGGGGTGATATCACACAAGCCTAATGAAGCCTGAGAGAGCTGCCTGGAACAAATCTGGACAAATCTGATCTTAGCTAAATAAAAAATAAAAATTAAAAACTGTAGCAAATCAAGTGAAGCTAGTGGATTATTCTGGATTTATACCATTTTATTTTGACCAGAGTATGGCTGATACTACTGTAAAACTAGAAATGGAATTAAGTCCCTGAGTGTGAAGGTCCCCTCAAACTTTTGATATAATCTCAAAACTTGGTCATGTGCTAGTTGAGACAGAAGTGTTAACGTGCCTTGTAATGGAAATAAACAGTTTATAGAAAGAGTTCCTCTTATAACATAAACAGCCCTTTTCTGATGTGTCCTTTTACTAATCTCTCTATCAAAATAGGGTTATTTCTACAGAATACCTCTCTGTTTTCAGATTAGTTTCTGGTTGCCTTACCTAATTTACAATGTTGTTTGAATGTTGATTTAACTCTCTCCAGTTATTTTCTGTGATAGACTGCCAAACAGAATGTCTCTCGCCTGGCACAGTATCCTAGGGGACATGAAGAAGTGCTTTTGTTTTGATGGTGGGTGGTACAGTGTAGAGGACACCAATTCAGAGGAGATTAGTCTACTTTATTTAATTAGTGCTACACATTCTAAGGTATAGCAAGCAAATTTAGTATTTAGTGGTCCCTTTATTTGATTGGTCTACATGTACCTCCCTAGGTACCCTTTTGATTCCAGACCAGCTCTCTTCATTAAAAAGGCTGTTATTAAAATGCACAAATACACTGTAATTTTCAGTTCTTTCATTTGTTTGTATTTTAAAGCAGTGATAGAATTTAAAGCAATTCTGTTAGGATTTGCCCAAGTTCTACATATATTCTTAATTACAAAATATCCTAATCCATCTGAAATCAGTTACAAACTCCTGTTATTTTTTTTGGGAAGAGAAGCATGTCTAATTTTCTTTAAGCCATATAAAACTTTGTAAGAGGAGTTGTTTTGGTTTGGGTTTTTTTTTTTTTTTTTGCTTAACCAGTTGGTCTCTTTAAAATATCCTTAATAATACTGTTTTTCTTTTTGTGATGTGCAGTGGCCTGTTACAGGATAATTTAAAAAATATTTTCTCTGACATTATCCCACTGACATTTTGCAGATTTTATGTAAATTGAAACAGGATATCCTGAAGGAAATGCGTTCTTTAACAATCTATATAATCTCTTGTTCCCATATCCTTCCCTATATATTACCGATGGCCATCTTTAAAATTCATACTCCCAATTCAGCTGACATAATAGTTGTTCCATTTATAAAATACAGGTAGTTTGTAAAGATCACTACAACTAGCAATTAAATTTTTAGGCAGTGAAATTTGCGGGAGTAAAATCTAAAGGTTAAACAAAAATCAGTGAGTGGAAACTGTTAACTGCTGAAAGAACAAGATCTCCACCTGATGTATTTGCTGAGATTAAACCAGTTAATGTCATAGACATGTGTTTACTTTCACTCGTGGCCTGATGGAATGCCCGAGTACCTTTTCTGTTTTTCCATCTCTCTCAACTAGTTTAATTAAAGGAGTACCACACCCTAAAAGTTATAAATCTTTTAAATTTTTAGATAATGCCTATAATAATTGCCTATAGTTGTGGCTATAATATCACAACTACTATGGATTTTCAGAAGAGAAAGAGTGAATTAAAATGAAACTCAGGATTTTTAAAAGCAGACGTGCATCAGACTTTATATAAAGACTGGAATATTGGTTGGGGAATATAAGATGGAACTGGACTCCAGAAGAGTTTGAATAAGCTATCTTTACAGATTTCTGGTAATTAGCCGAAGTGGCTAATTAGTTAGAGTTGGGATGATAGAGCTGCACCCCTTAGGAAATGATACATTTTCTGGCAAATAATGAACTTTTCTGAAGACTTTGATTCTGACTGTTTTCTTCAAGACAGCTTTTTTTTTTTTTTTTTGCTAGCTTGATCCACATCATCTTGAATGTGTGGAAAAATGGATGAAATTAATTGGTAGTAAAATGACAACAATAGAAATTCAAACAGTAATTCAGTCAAGTGGCATCCTAAAGTGAAGGAGAGTGATTTGAATGGTTTGAGAACACCACCATAACTGAGATTGAATTACAGTCTGCTTAATGTGAGATCTGTGAATATGAGCTGCATAAAACAATTTTGTCTAAAGTTGAGCAGAATGAAAACCTGTCATCCAGGAGAAGTCCCGTTGCGTATATAGCTCAGTAGAATGACAATAAAAAGATGGTTAGGAAGAGAAGGGAGAAGAATTTGGGATTCAGGATGGAGAGTTATTTAAGGGCATGTGAACTAGGAAAATGAGGATTGAAGGACATACGGTACAGAAGGAAGAGGATTACAGGGCCTGGAACATTGGAGGCCACAGATTACTGGAATAAAAATTCTGAATCTTTGCATATATTCTGCTTGTGCTTCAGCCAGAGGAATTCCATGGAGATCTCCCTATTACCGAGGGATTGCTGTCTTAACAGTCGTTTCTGCTGAACTAGAAAGGAAGCGTGTAGTCTGCTGGCTAAGTCTAGGTGATGCAAGTGTTATCATGCAATAACACATGGACACGTGCCACCCTGGAGTGTTTAAGTCTTGTATTTCAGAGTCACAGTGAAGAAAATCCTTCCAATTACGATTTTAAATCTATATATGCGTATGCTCACAGACACACATGGAAACAAATTGTAGGTAAAATACAGTAACTGCAAAATTCCTAGTTAATACTATTTTTTTTAGTTTCTCCAGAGATTTGGAATATTTAGTGAGTGCTAATAACAAATTCATGTATTTCACATTTATGTGTAGTATAGTACGGATATGGTGTCTTCCTCCTCACTTTCCTTTTTTAAAGAGATTAGTGGATTAACAGAATGCGAAGGAAAAAGTAGGGTATAAGCAGGCACTATGAAATCTTCCCTTCACACACTGACAGTTTAGTTTTGCAATACGTTTTGTTTGTATCAACCAGAGGCCCATCAGAGTGAGTGCTGCGGTGTGATGGCTCGCTGTAGAAGGCAAATTCAGACTGCAGTCCATGAAATTTGTGTCGGTGTGCTATTCCCTTGAGGTCCAAGAGATTAGATTCACGTACCAGGATACTGCATTCTGTAAGCTCAATTCTGATTTAAGTGTGGTGTCTGAAGGCCATGAAAAGAGTTCTGGGACCTGCCCTGCCTGCAAGTAAACACGTCCTGAGCGCGTTCTGTCAGTGTACCACTGGGGGAGAAAGCAGAATTCTGCATGGCCCCAGTAGCAGAGTTACTAGCCACAGGCACCTGCCTTACTGCTGTGAACTTCAGCCTAGCAGAGCATATTAGCAGCACCTTCCTTGCCGGATGTTGTGCTTATATGCTTTGCAGCATTTGGGATTGTAAAATGCTCCTTTCTCTGTGACTGTTTGTAAGGAGGTGAGGCTTGTTTCACTTCTGAGGCTGGGAAGGAATTTTCTGATCTCTCAGCAGAGTAAACCAAATCCTTATTTTTATGGCTTCTATTTTCTCTTGTGTTTTTGCAGCTCTTTAAAACACTTTCTCAGTGTTACTAATATTCATATGTATTCTGAGAATCTCCCGAAATCATGTTTTACCTTCACAGAATCACAGAATGATATGGGGCTGGAAGGGACCTCTGGAGATTGTCTAGTCCAACCCCCTGCCAGAGCAGGTCCACCCAGAGCAGATCCCACAGGAATGTGTCCAGGTGGGTTTTGAATGTCTCCAAAGAAGGAGACTCCATCACTTCTCTGGGCAGCATATTCCAGGGCTCTGCCACCCTCACAGGAAAGAAGTTTCTCCTCATGTTTAGGTGGAACTTCTTATGTACAAGTTTGTGCCCATTTCCTTTTGTCCAGGCCTTCTTGGTTTGGTTTTGATTTGTCTTTGGGATATTTCTTCTACACAAGTTACTTGTCAGTCTGTTAAATTTTCATGTGTTATAAATACTTGCTTCCACAGTGGGCTGTGATTTCTGCCTCTTTTCCCCCCGAGAAGCTGGAATACACTTTTCATGCCATTTGTGTGTAAGTGTGAGTAGTAGCCTGACGTTGCTACAAAGCCTGTCAGAGTGCCTCTTCCCTCTTGAGTAACAATGGGAATCTGCATTTGACAAACTGCCTGGCTTCTGTACCCTGAACATTCTCCTCTTAAGCCTGTGCTAGTATTCTCGTCATGGATGCAGATGTTGGGCCGGGGTGGCCTTCTTAAGTAGCCTTTCTTTTGAGCAGCATGTTGTTTAGACTGTAGAAGGCATTGTAGAAATGTTCCTACAGGTTTTATCTTTTGTAATTACTTCTTCACTAATTCCACTTACTGTATGGCCGATTCATATCTAATGATTCTTATATATGGGTTATACTCCTCTAATCATTCCAGTCCAGATTGAGCATTCAGGACTGTTATGTATGCCATTGTGTCTGTGAATTTACATCCAGGATTATATTCTTCAGCTATTTTGGTTCTAAACTGATATATCAATAGCAATAGAAAATGTGTTCCTAATTGCATCACAAACTGGAAAATCTGCAAAATAGTTATAATAAACTGAGTCTTGTACATTGAGCACATCATGTATTTTGCTGTTGACAGCAAGGGGGGAATCTGAGCCAGCTCCAGGTGCTTTAGAAGGTAACTGGACACCTGCGTCTGCGGGAACAGGGTTGTGTCATAGAAAGACTTTTCTCATAATTCGTAGGGGATTGGGGATTTATGTCTGCAGAATATCATTGCAAGTTAGCCTGTGTACAGATTAAAGAGTCATCATGTCAGTTTTTTTCAGATATCTAGCTAATGTTAAGGTTTTCAAACTTAATCCTGTTGCGTCCCAAATAATTCAAACCATTTTCAGATCACCATTTGGATAATACTTTTTTTATTGTAGCACCTAATAATGAGATGTATGAAGACATTATTTTCTGCATCAGTGTAACAATATCATATTATATGTGTATGTTGGAAATCCTGAGAAATTCCTTTTAGGAATGAAAACCTGTAACTAATGTTGGACTACTTAATTATTAATAGTCTTATAACCTCGGAACCGAACCTGACTCAATGGATGCAGACCAACTTGGCATAACATTTTGTGTCTTTAGGGGTCTATAGAGACAGAAAATATCAGTAGTCACAGTCCCCTTCTTTTGTTTAAGAACACATTTGGCTTTGTTTGTACTCAAGCTTTTGATTCCAGAGGATTTTTTATGAAGACAAAATAGAGAATATAGTGGAAGTCTATTTTTTATTAATCAGCGGAAAAAAACTTGGAACAAAGGGTCACTTTTGACCATTTCTAAGCAACTGTAAGGGATTTATTTGCTCAAATAAATTCTTAAATTAAATCTGTCTGTGTTATCTTTTTGTGAATATATTCACTGTTCCAGATACACAGAGCCATTGTTAACACTGGTAGGACTGCAGAGCACATCCTACAGTAAATGGCAGTAGTCTCAGAAATGAAGGCAAAATAAAAGAAAATGTGGCTGCCTATTAAAATACTGGATCTAATTAACATAATCTTACAAACTCCACTTAACTGCATATCTAATGGTTCAGAAACAGCCATGGAGAGCTAGTGCTTTGTTCATTGTACCAGACAGTGTGCTGTACATAGAATGCTTTCAGAAAGGCAGGCATTCATAATAATGCATCTTATGTACAGTGTTACACAGACATAAATTTTAACCTCTGTTAAAGCAGCAGTAGTTGTGAGTCACCAAATCTCCATCTGAATAGTTTTTTTTAATATCACTTTTATTGGTTTTTTGTTTTGTTTAAAGAATATCTCTGAGAGGTGTGTTTTTCTATTCAGAGAATAGCCAGTGAATTAGCGAGTGTCTAATGATAAAATTTCTAAATATTATATGTGAGTCAGTCATTTTCTGGACAAATCTGTTGTTTGCCTAACATTGTAATCAGTCTAAAGCATAACCAGTTATTTTTGTATTCAAATATCATACCAGATACTAGTAATCAAGTACAAAAGTTGGTCATGCAATTGGGCAGTTAGGCTTCCATGTGAAACTGTGTGTGCACGGTTCAAAAAATACCCTTTGTAAAGAGAAAAAAAAACATTTTCTGGCTTTTGGAAATGTTTTAAACTATCAACATACTTGTGATATGTTAAATCATCCAGACTAATGTAGTGTAATTTAGCAGATATTGCTTTGCATATACCATCTATTGATATGTCAGCAAGGTTTGGGTAAGACAAACCTTCAGGTCATTGTGGAGTGTATTCTTTTAAGAGAAAATGTTTTACTAACGTTAAATACACTTGAATTTCTGATGTATTGTTCTTTGAGAAAAATTCACAGTCACTCCTTCTACCATCGTCCTGCTGTGGGGCATGGTTTGCCTGGGGAGCCAAGCAGGAGCCCCATGGCTGGGCTGGCCGGGCAGGGCCTGTGCCATGGCAGCCGGGTGAAGCTGGCAGGGATGGGCTGGCACCAGGAGCGAGTCCTGACCGTCCCTCAGCAAGCCTGTGGCACGGAGGCAGGGCTGGCCACTGGCCAGCGAACAGTGGGCCCGACCTGGTGGTGAGTGGGGCCAAGCAAGGCCTCCATCTTGGGCAGCTGAGGGCCAGCATGGGGTGCAAGGCTGGCCAGGTGGCTGGCGCGTGGCGTGATCCTGGCTGGCGGCCCGGCACAAGCCTGGCTGCCATGTAGCGGCTGTGGCTCAGGGCAGAGGCTTGGCCCTGGCCCCTCTTCTGTGGCGGAGAAGGAGGGTGGCCCTCAGCTGTGCCATGCCGAGGGCTTGCAGGGCCGTGGCACTTGCACCACCCTTGGTCACGCGTGGTCCAAAGAGCTGTGCCTGAGGCATAGAACTGAATTAGGGCAGAAAATGTCTTGCTGTTTCCAGTTTTTAGTCTCTTTTTAAGAGAAGGAATGATTTTATTTCAGATATGGAATGCAGGAATGGGGTGGAAGGCACCACGGAAAACATGTTGCAACAGCTTGCCAATAAAGATAATTAATACAATAATGGCATCCAAAAACTTGTTAAGGAGACTGAGTAAAATTTTACTAATTCCCCAAGCTATGCAGGGAGATTTTCTGGATGTTTTTCTATTTTCTCTTGCAAGCTACCTACCGTGGCTGGATGCAGTTTCCAGGCTAGATTCTTATGGACTGGAGGGCTGAGGCTGGAGTGTCCAAAAGCCATGCATTTAAATTACTAGAGACAATTTTTCCAGTGACTTTGTAAGAATGTACTTTATAGATTTGCATCCCTTTTCCCCACAGAATATAGGACTGGGGACGTCAATATTTGTATATTCTATTGAAAAAGAAAGTTGAGAAACAATAGTTTGTTGAATGAATCAGGTTGTCTGGCTTGCAATTTTTAGAAATTATTGTAATTTCTTAATGCTAGTCAAAGATGCAGAACTTCATGTCTATACTGCTGCCAGTAGCTTACACCAAGGAATACCCTCATGTCATTCCTCTGGTTTTGAACTGACCGACACTACAAAGTTCTTACTCAAATAGAAGGGAAAGCATAATTTGTAGTGCTGCTTCCAGTACTCTGTTTACATCTAAAAGGAAATTTGACTTTGCTAAATAAGTTATAACTTGAAGGTACTGCATAGACTATAATAATTTTATAGTGGATACTTGTTCGTATAAAAAAATAATAGGCATTAAGAGCCAATTTTAAATCACTATTTGGTCTTAGTTCTTAAGGGAACATCTGTGAAAATCTATAAATTGTCTCAATTTTGAAGTAATTAATCAGATAGGACCATGCTTCTGTCTCACAGAAAATTATTGTCATTATCAAAGGTCAGAGTCCACTAAAGTGCTAAATATTTAGTGGAATAAATTTTGTTAGTCTTAAAAATGCATTGTAGAGGAGTGTTAATATTATAATTTCCCTTTAAAAATACAGTCTGTTGTAGAGCTGAAGCTTACCTTGCTTATTTTATGCCTTCCCTTAGATTTCAGTATCAGACTCATTTAGTTTGTAGAAATAGTAATGGGTTTTTTGTAGTTGTTGTCCAAAAAACCAGAAGATTATTTGAAATTCCTATGTTCACTTGCAGGAATACAGATGAACACCCTAAAATGGGGTCCTAGTTGTAAAAGTGAACTCAGCGGTTGTTGCGTGTGCTCGATATGCACGTTGCTGGAGGGCTGCTGAAGTGGAAGAGTAGTACATGTGTCCTGCACCAGCACCGGGGTAGGACATAGCAGAAACAGGGTCTCTCAGACATGAAGAGCCAAAACAGGGAGATAAAACTGAAGTCACTGTCTGCAACATTTGGACGTCTGAAACGTTGTTTTCAAGACACAAGTTGCATTTTAAAATGATAGAAAAGGGAAAAAAAAGAGGAAAGGATAGAAAAAATCATGCTGTTTTGCCTTCTGAGAACTGGATAAGTAATCATGACTGAAAAATTAAACATTAGTTACATTTGGAATTGCGGAACTACATGAGATGGGATAGCTATGTACGTTTTATGTTGGACATTTTAACAAGTTGTTACATCGGGATTTTTGATGTCTGATTTTCATAGAGAAGGTTAGCTCACTAGACAAATTCAGCTAACCAAAACCAGACAATCATTGGGCATTCTTAGTTTAAATCAGCAGCCATGAGAAAAGGCCTAGTATACAGGGGACAGACCTTCAGAACCATGCACGGCCGTTAAGACTGATTACTGCACTTTCAAGATGGCTTTTGTGAATGAGACGTTGGTTTATTCAGAAGGTTGTGGGTCTCACTGTCCCCTTGCTTGTGAAGTTATTGAATGCACTTGTACAAATAAAATAGTGGCAAATAGATGATGTACACAAAGTCCAGAATAATCCAACTTTTGTTTCCTCTACATGACACTTTTATGCATGAAAAATGTGTGTAATTGTACTTTCTTTCCCAGTGGAAATGGTGCAGTGGCTTAATTATTAATGGTAAATGCTGATAGATAATATCCTCCTTCTGAGGTTATGAAAGTGTTATTTTAATGATTTATAGAAAAGTTCTCAGATGGTATGGCATCTGCATGCAGCATTTTACAGCATAAGATAAACTAGAAGAGGTTGCAATGATACATAATGGTATAAAGCGTTTGGGGCTAGAGACTCGGCTAGGAGAAAAAATCATTGGCTCGCTTCTCTCATTCTAGATCAACTGGAGTGAAGCACCCTAGAAATGGAAACTTGGCATTTTCTGATCCTGCGTAGGAAGCATCTGATTCTTATTTTAAATCATCAGTTTTTCCAGTTAAAGCATCACCAAGGACTTTATTTTAGATGCTGTTTTTTCTAAAGCATAAGAATATGTTTCAAGACTAAGCACCTTTCCTACCTGATTAATGAGTAAAAATGTTGGGAAAAGAGATACTTAACAAAACAGTTACATCAAACGTAACCGTATGATAACAGTTTGCTTTTCTCTAGAATTCATCCAGTCTTCTTGGCCCAGTCTCCCTTGGACAAAATGTCTCATAGAATCCCAGAATTGTCGAGGTTGCCCAGAAATGCTCTTCCCACACGCTTTGCTCCATTTTGGAAGCGTCTTGGTAGCTGTTTCTTTGCTTGGAAATTCCCCAGAACTTGTGGCTGCAATAGTCCCATGACCAGAATAATAAGTGGAAGCCGGGAGACACGAGAACAGACGTTATTCCATCTCTAAAGAAGAATTTGGGGGAACAGCTAATAAGCTCATTGAAGTGGAAGCCTTAGTGAAGCTGCGGAGGTGATCCAAACTGCTGGCAAACTTATTGTTTGATGTTTAGAGAAATCTAAAGCCTCCACTAACTATCACTGGCAGAATTGCAGTTTAGTGATCGATTCCCTTGCAGTATATTAACTGTATATGTTTTCAATGCCCTTTCTCTGGGGAGTTGTTTGACAACTGGTATATTTCAAAATCTGCCTAATAGCCTATGTTACCACTAGTATCAGAAGAATGTTAGGTGTGGACCTTTGAAATTTGATCATACCATGCTGTTCAAACAGATTTGTCTAATATTAGCTGAACATGGATAACACGTTAGTTGTACAGGTGCCACATCAGGAAAGAGCATTTCACAGCTCTCGGACAAACTGATAGCCAGCTTGGGTGTACGATGTGTTGTCATTCACTTTGTCTTGAGGCGATGACATGGAGAACTTCATGCTCCTTTGGATATGTGACTAGTTAGGACAATGCAATAACATTAATTTTAAAGTTTTGGATTCTTAGAGCCTAATTTAGTGCTTGGTTTTCTTACTACGGTGGGAAAAAAGGTCATCCTTTTCCATTGAACTGTCACTGACCTCAGGATTCCTGGCAGTTCTCTTGGTGGTGTGTACGTATGTAATGCTTATGGCCTGGGCTGCCTGGGAAGCAAAGCAGCCTGGATATGGGTAAAGCCGGCACAGAAGTACATAGTACTTTGGTCTTCTGGAAACCTCCTTAAACACTTGTCTTTCACTGTGTTGTGTTTTTTCCCCCTCTTTTATTGGGTCCTTCAGTAAGACCTGTGATACTTGGTTCGTGAGCAGCGCTGAATGCCCCCAGCTCTGTTCTAGTCAGTGGCAGTTGTTTTTGAAACTCAAACTGAATGTGGATGGAGAACAGTGACTTGCAGGTGAAGATTTGTGTCCCTGCAACTGTGCAAAGAAAAGGACACTTTTGTGATGAGATGACCTGTTAGTTTCATCTGCCACCTCCTCTCCCCTCTTCACCCTTCAGTATTTTGCAAGTCACGAGGCAGTTATCGTTAGCATAAAAGCGGTGCTGGATTCAGATGTCATTTGGGTTTCAATACTTTGCCTGGCTCCTGCGTGCACCCTGCGTGACCATTGCCTCCCTAGCTAGCCCATGAACATTCTGAGTGGCAGCTGTCCACGGACAAATCACCTGAGCATGGTGGTCAGCCCGTGATCACAGTGTCATTCCAGAACACGCATTGCATATGCTTTTGCCTTTCCAGAAGAACAGGGAACATAGTGGAAAGCTGATGGAGAACTACAGGAGGAAAGGAATGTGTGGATGTGGAAATGAATTGGAAGAATTGTGTGGGAGTGGTTAGAGAATGCAGAAGACGGAGAGCATTTATACCAGTGTCATTTGTTCTGCTGTTGAACCACAACTATTTTTCCATGTGTTAATCCTTCTGAAAATTCCAGAGAGGGAATGAATTCACACCAGTCTAATGCAGTAGCAAGTATATAGCGCCATGAAGAGTTCTTCCTTTGGGTGTGTAGCTTATTGGAGAATTTATTGCACTGTACATTAAAAAAATTACCTGTTCTGGTTGCTATTTGTTACTTCTGTTCCTGTTTTGTGAGTTGATCGAAAACCTGTTGCAAAACATTTTGCTTAGAAGTCCGGGTGATTGTCATATGATAGAGCAAATGGTTTTCATTACTGTTAATAACCTGCCTCTTGCATTATTGTTACCAATGCAATCCACGCCACCAGTTACATCTTTTTGAAGCTTTGCATTCTGGAATTTTCTAATGAGATGAATGATAAGAGTACTTTTGGCATCTGGAAGAAAAAACCCTAACTTCTGTGTAATAGCATAATAAGAAAATGTTGGTTAAAACTTTTTAAGGAAGGAAAAATGATTTTTTCATATTAGAAAGAAGGAACTTACTGGTCTGGCTGTATGTTACATATTAAATATTGGAGTAGGGACAGGATTCCTGATGGATCTTGATTGATCCACAGCCGAACGTGTACGTAACGGTGTTCTTTCTAACAGGAACTCCTGCAGCTGTGTGGAGCACCTTTCTGTTCATTGTAAGGGAGTGTCTTCAGCCTCCAGTTCCGCAGTGTGTGTCTGAATCTAGATCTCTTGTATCTCGAGCTGGAGTGGTCTATTTGTTTAGTGGCCACAGGAACCATCATCTCCTCCAGCATCTGTGGTTTCAAGGAAAAAATGCCTTGGTTGGGTTTTGGTTCTGTTTGGGTTGTTGTGTTTGTGGTTTTTTTTGTTTTGTTTTGTTTTGTGTTTTTTTTGGCTGTGGGGGGGTTTTTTTTGTTAGTTTGTTTTTTGTTTGTTTGTTTTTTTAATAGAAACTCCAGGGAAGGCTGCAGGGCTGTGAATTTTGCCCTGAAATAGGTACCCAAGTACCTGCAGAGAACTGAGCTGAAGATACATTTACTAATTCGGTGTTTTTCTGCTGGCAGGTTAGTCATCGCCTGCCTCAGTGTGCTGGATGCCACTATCCTGCTTGTTAGACTTCTGCTTTGCTGTTGTTAGGTGGCCTAAGCGACATAAAGCTGTGGATTCTACTATAAGAACCTAGAGTCTCTCTTTAGCCCTGACTTTAATCACCTGATGTTGCCACTTCTTAAGTTATTTTATTGTCCCCAGTAGCTCCTACTTGTACCATTTTGTTCAACCTAAATTAATGTTTCAAATGTGAAGGAAAATATTTTATCTAGTTTTTGGATATTTACTTTATTCATTGGTAATGCTCAGGTTACCAGAGCTCGTATGCACATGTGGGCGCATGAAGAAACAACCAGGGGAATCTCATGCATGGCATATACGCAGTCTAGTCTGAGATTTAATATAGGATCAAGACATTAAAACTCTAATGCAGTTATTTAATGCAGTGGTATTGCTAAGTCACATTTCAATATGTGGCATCCATTCACTGAGACTTGTTTTCTGAATTCCCAATTTTTAAAAGATGAACACATTTAATTGTTCTTCTGGAAAAAAAAATATGTCTGCATGAATGGCTAATAGGGAATAAGAAAAAAACCCAACAACCTAAAGTCAGAAAAGTTTGTCGTCTTTGGGATTTAAAAATGGAATTCAGGGTGAGTTGTATT
>JAHREE010137898.1:0-11160 GCA_033628505.1 Tringa tobata | reverse complement strand
TTCCCTGCAGCAGGGACGAGGAGCAGATTTCCATGAGAGAGTTCAGGGACACTGGTCACAGCCGAGCAAAGGGAAAGGAGATGGAGAAAGTCTGAGAAGAGTTAAGTGGTGGTCACCGTGTATCAAAAGATTCAGCTCAGCTGAATTTGAGGGGATGGCATGTCACTTCTGGGATTCCTTTTCATGCTATGACTGCAAGGGTGGATTTTTCATCCTAAAATCTCTTGCACTTAGAAAATCAGGAGCTGTCATCCATGGGCAAAGGGAATATGACTTTCCGTGTAGGTGAGTGCCAGGATTGATCCACACTACCTGGAAACAAAAACTTGCTTAACATTATTAAGACATGGAGGCATATCCTGCATAAGGGCATGACACAGTGAGATGAAACAAGCCCACCACTCCAGAAATTCCCTCTTCCAAAGCTCTCCAGCAAGTCCTTTGTCATTTTGAGCATCTCCATGCAGATGTCCTGGTCCCCAGGCTACCAGTGTGCAGAGCTGCCCAGGAAGCGCACTTTTCCCAGCACAGACCAGGGCAGCCTGGACTCTACTGAATCCCTTCTTCTCTAGGTTCTAAGGCAAGCTGTTTCCCTGCCCCTGCTCTTTCTAGGTGGGATGCTTGACAGGGCAATGTTCTTCCCGCAAGGGACATTTGGAAATTATCATGCTCTTGTCCCTCTTCTATGGCGATGTCTTTTGCTAGTGAGGAGGCAATAGGGTTCACTTTGATTTTGCCTTGACTCACCAGCTGCACAGGAGAGCCTGGCCCTTGTGGGAATGGGCTAACAAAGGTGCTTTGACTTCTTTCAACACAATGTTTGTAGGGTAAAATCCTATTGCCCAGAGGTGAGCAGAATCCAGTACCAGGTTGGGCATTAGCTGCCTGAACATGGGTCATCATCTTGCTCCAGCTGAATCAAGGGAAAATGTGGCAATGGCCAGTCAAGAAGAGTCAAGACAAACCCTCTTCATTCCTGGTGGAACAAACTACAGTATTAAAATTAGGCCAGTGGCCCATTTATATCAAATATTAAGGCATATTTATTGAACTAAAGAAAGACCTAATGAGATGCTGACAGGTGATAAAAATTTGGTCTGTGTTTCTTGGTCTCTGGCTGTGTAAAGACAGTGAGAAAAGTTAAAACCATTTGCAGCAGGACCATTCCAGATACAGGTTCTCCCATTCAAGGAGGAAACAATAGAGTGCTAGTGACAAGTCTTTCTTCACAGGAAGGATAGTGGATGCAAACACCACACGGGCCCTGGAATCCTTGCAAGGGAAGGACCTCCAGCAAATCTCTCAGCAAATTCAAGCACCGCAGACAACATTGCAGAACATGCAGGGGTCTGAGCAGCCACGCCTGAAGATCCTGAGAGCAGACATTGAGAAACAATTAGGCGAGCACAGCCATTGCCAAGCAGGTCTTCATCTGTCTGATGGATTTAGCTCATCTATAGATGAACAGGCGCGCTTGCTAGGCTTCCACACCTCTTGAATAGGGAAGGGGCTGGACAGACCTTTCTTGGCGAGTAGCTCACGTACTTGAGCAGTGAGGCACGTCAGTACAAAGAACTTGAATCCCTCTTCTCTCCTTTTTTTTGGAATGGGGTGAGTACCACAGGCCCCTGTGACTCCAAGATGTGGAGAAGATGTCCACCTCCAAGTCCTGCCTCCGTCTTTTACCCATTCACGTTCCTTATGACCAAACCACTCCTCTTCTACAACCCAGCCCTGTTGGCAGGAAAGGTGGAGAGCCATGATTTCACCCTTCCGTCCTGCCCATCTGGCATTTGATAAGCCTTCAGGAAGGCCCACAGGGCCTTTCCCCATCCCTCTTTCCCCATCCCTCCAGCACTCAAGCCACCCAAAGCAATTGGAAGGAGCTGGAAGGATCTTCCCATTTCTCCAGAGCGCATGTGCCCTTATTGCCTGGGAGGTGCGTGCTGGAAGGAGGGCAATATTCGGGCAGTGGGAAAGCCCCAGAGTTAGATCTGGAGGAGGGAAGCTTGGGCTCAGCCCTCGGGCAAGCCCTGCTCTCTTGCCCCTGGCTCAGGAGTGCCCAATCCATGCTGGTGTGTCTTCTGAGCTGTCACCACCATCTTGCCCTGGGCTGTGTCTCCTTCCTGGTATAAACAGCTCATGAACTTCACTGTTCATGCTCCAGTGTGCTCTGGGTCTGGGTCCTCCTGGGCAGGGAAACAAGTTCAGCTTTTTCTTGTTTTTTTTTTCTAAGAAGGCAGACCCACCTGTACATGGCTCTGATGAAGCGCCTTGAACTCCTCCCATTATATGTCAAACCAGACATGCCACCTTCAAAGACAGTAATCTCTCTTTCTACCTCTGCCTTCTCCCTTGACATCAGCATGGCATCTTCTTTTTATTGCTTCAGAATTCCTACTATATTTTAGGTCTGGTTACAATCTTTGCTGCTAAAACACCGAGCACCCCAGTGGCCTCAGGCCTTGCTCTTTTTGGAGGATGGCACAGGGCCTTTTGATGTATTTTCCAACTCACAGAACAAGCATGTTACTACAGGAGAACACGATCTCTTTGATCAACAGCATGAGCTGCTTCGAAGTATACAGGAGTACAAGGCACCATGCCTAGACAAACCCACTTATTCCCTGTTTTTTTCTTTTTCCCACAGAGCTTTTAAAAATGCGGCTCTACAAAGGTAAGCAAAAGGGAGATGATGGACGTGAGTACTCAGAGTCTGAGTGTGGCCCCAGAAAATACATTCCATGTACCCAGAGAGCTCTTTGGATAACAAACCACTCAGAGAAAGAATTGTTTGAAAACTGTTTAATTTGTTATGCTGCAAAAGACACAACATGAGCCGTTTTAGCTGTGGGGAGCCAAACTGTTTTCTTTGTTGTGTGCTGCCAAAGACTTGACAGGAGCTGTTTTAACTGCGGAGAGCAGAGACGGCCAGCTTCCATGTGCCACTTCAGCCCCCGGCTCCCACTCGTGGTGTTGCTCTCTTTAGTGTTTCAGGAAAAGTGTCTTGAGCTGAGGTTTCTCCACTACAGGAGCAACTTCTTTAAATATGAGCTGAGTTACAGGACCTTAGTTCACGACATTGCACCTTGCTGGTTCAGTGTCAGGTCTTTGTTATGTCATTGATGAGCTGGGGAAAGTGACGAAAGAAACATTTCCTCATCATTGTGGCAGTGAGGATCACTCTCTCATTCTAATCCATGTGGAAGAAGCACTGTGGACTGCTGCTGTCCTAGTTATTGAGAAGAATCTATTTAAAGTTTGAAAATCACCTCCCAACTTTGCTAAGGAGGTAATCATGACACCCAAATGAAATTCCAGCTGGGGTACCTCTATTTTGACATATGTTATACTTGTATCCACCATGGCATCATTTGCACTTCCTCTACCATCAATCCTAATGAGCTCTCTTCCCGTACATGAGTTTTTAATCAAAGATACTGAAAGATTTGCATCATTTTTTCGGTATTTATATCTTACACGTGAGTGTCTGCATTGATTTCCAGGTGGGTTTCAGACACCGCGGGGCTGATCAATTATCTCACCAGCTTCCTCTTTGGTTTCTCTCCTGGGGAATTTCCTTTGGCCGATTTCATTTTTTCTCAATAGTCTTGCAAAAGTCAATTGTGATGCTGGTGTTGCCCAAAGAGGAGCTGTCTGGTCAACTCCCGGTCCTTTTCCTCAGGTCATCCCCACAGCAATTCAAAGATGGAGTGAGAGGGCATTCATAACCACAGCCTCCTCCTTGGTGCAGAATGCTGGAGTCACAGGAACAGTGGCTGAGGGCCTGTCCTTTGCTGCATGCAGGCTGGTCACTCTCTGAGTCACCAGCCCCAGGATGGGAATGGAGGGATGTGGGAGCTATGGGAGGGGAGAACATAGAGGTCCAGTGAGGCAAGAGGCTGCCTGGGGCACCTGAGTGTGAAGATGGAGGAAGGAATAATGAGAGGTGGAGGAGGACACAGAAGAGAAAGTCTCAGAGAAGCAGACCTTGTCTTTTCTGCTGATTATGGCATGACTTGATCATTGCAGAGGATGTCACCCTGGATCCTGACACCGCCCACCCCAGATTAGAAATCTCTGACGATGGGAAGAGTGTGAAAGATACCGGCACGATCAGAAATGTGCCCAGGAATGAGAAGAGGTTTGATTCCCACACTTTCATGCTGGCAAAGGAAGGATATACATGTGGGAGACACTACTGGGAAGTGGATGTTGGCAAGAGAAGCAACTGGTCCTTGGGTATTGCTCGAGAATCTGTGACTCGCAAAGGGACATTGATGCTATCTCAGAAGAATGGCTTCTGGGTCGTGGGGTTTACACATGGGTGAGAGTATTGGGCCTACACAGAGCCTTGGACCCGTTTGAGTGTGGGTGGGAAGTTGCAAAGGATTGGGATCTTCCTGGACATTTCAGCCAAACAGCTGTCATTTTACAATGTCCATAAGAAAGCAACTCTGTACATTTTCACCATTGCTGGTGGCAGCAGCCAGGAAGGGAAATTCCTTCCCTTCTTCTCAACAGGCCCAGTTACTGCAAAGCCTGACACTGAGCCTCTGAGAATAGTGCAGGGGTTTGATGATGTTGAATAGATCACTTGACATTGCGAAGGTCTAGAATGTATAGCCAGGGATCAGATCAAGGAGTTATTGGGTTGCTACCTAGTTTGTGTCTCCTGAACAAAGCTGCATAAGGACTTGATGAATCTGTCATAGTGGCCAACTCTGAATTTTATTTTCAACTACACATCAGCATGAAAAAGCTTTTGAGGAAAATTTTATGGCCTCAAGAAAAACAAATGGAATAAACACTTCCTCTGAAACGTGTTTTCATGAAATCTTACTGTCCTTTTTCTGATACTCTGTGGCTTTGGGGTTTTTTTGAGAAGGGAGAGTCACAAAGCAGCCTGGCAGGCACCTAGTGTCCAGCCAATGTCAACATACCATTCATGTCCTGATGTTCAGAGGAAACCTCCTGTGTTTCTGTTTATGCCCATTGCCTCTTATCCTGTCACCGGCACCACTGGCAAGAGCCTGGCTCTGTCGCCTTTACACCCTCCGTTTCAGGTGTTGAGATACATTGATAAGATCCCTTTGAGCCCTCTCTTCTCTAGGCTGGACAGTCCCTGCTCACTCAGCCTTTCCTCAGGTGAGAGATGCTCCAGTCCTTTAATCATCTGAGTGTCCCTTCCCTGAACTCACTCCAGGATGTCCTTGTCTCTCCTGTACTGGGGAGACCACAATGGCAGTCGTGACCCCTCCAGTGCTGAGGAGAGGGCAAGGATCACTTCTTGTGTTCAGCGCTTCTCCCAATACATCCTTGGATACCAATATTGCTGTGTGGTAAGGGCATGCCATTTATCTCGGTGTCCACCAGAACCCTTAGGTTCTTTTCTGTCAAGCTTCTTTACAGCTAGGCGGCCCCCAGTGTCTGCTGGTGCCTGGACTTGTTCCTCCTCAGAGCTGTTCCTCCCCCAGAACTTTCCAGTTCTCCTTGTTGAACTTCAAGAGGTTCCTGGCAGTCCATTTCTCCAGCCCTTTCAGGTCCCTCTGGATGGCAGCTGGACCCTCCAGCATAGAAGTCGCACTTCCCAGCTTGTTGTGGTTGTTACTGAAAAGGCAAAATATTGTTGGCAGAAAATAAACCCCCTTGTGTTCTAACACTCCTCACAGAGGTAGGAGGCTAGGTGCAGCTAGGTTTAAATTCTGAGTTATGCCCAATCCACCACTATTAGTCCGGTCACATTTAATATATTAAACTATCACGATTCCGCATACGGTGACAGTGGGCTGCACCCTCAGTCCCGTCGTGCTCATGAACTAGCACGGCCATTCTCTGGTGTTTGGTCATGTTCAATGAGAAACTGAAACAGCTAGCTACTTAAGTGTGCAGTTTATTTCAGCAACAGATATGAAGGCTCTTGTGGTTTGCTGGTGATACAAACACTCTCTGCAAAGCACGTGAGAGTAAAAATAGTGTTAATTGTACAAAGCGCGTGACAAAGTTACAAACACCACAGCCTGGCTATAAATGTAAAAAAGTAACCCTCTGGAGAGATTTCTAAGGTTCCCCAGGAAGCACTCGGCAGAGTCTAAGTCTTACCCACAAGGCGTCCCCATGGCGGGAAAGAAAGGCTCAGCCCCTCGACTGGTCCCGGGAGACAGAGGCTGTCTGTGATGGGATCCTCCCTGACTTGTTTATGACGGTGCCTTCCCTCGCATCCCCCCGTTCTTGGGCTATTTTTATACTATTTTTTACCTTCAAGGTGGAGTTTGAGTGACTTTAGTCATCAATACTTTTATTATGATTGGTGCAAAATTCTCTCGCCTTGCATTTAAAGGTATAGTTTACAAAAAATTGAGGGCGCAGACTCCAGGAGGAGTGGTCGCACCTTGGAGGTGGGTAGCCTCCGGGCTGGAGGTGTGTTTTGATATTATAATGAGCAAAGTTTGCACAAAGGACAACATTTCATCAAAATTTGACAGACTGTTGGCTTAGGGTAGCAAGCATGCCTCATATCAGTTCCACGGGGTCACCTTGTTCCCAGATCTGCTGTGTAATCCCAGAGCTTGGTGGTGGAATTTTTACTCCACTGCATTCTCCGTGTTGCTTTTGCAAGCAATATTGTTCAGGGAGTCAGTAATGTAGCAGATTCTTAGCATACCAGCCGCCGCTGCACTCTACCCTGGAAACGTCTCAATTCCACGTCTTTCCTTAATGTGTGAACAATGCTACATATTTTTAACAAAAATTATATTTTAGGAATTATTCCACAGTGGTCAGTAAACTTGCTGAGGATTCACCCCAACCCATCACTGAGTTCTCTAAAACAAATGTAAAAAATGACCTGAATGAGTATTGATCCCTGGGCTATTCCATTATTTACTGGCCTCAAGCAAGAATTTCTGCCTCTAAGCAGCCCCCTCAGGGCCTGGCCTTCAGCCACTTTCCAATCCCTCTTACTGTCTGCTCATCCAGCCCATGCATCCGCATCTTCTCTTTGAGGATCTCATGGGAGACAGGGTCCAAGGCCTTACTGAAGTCCAGGTAGACAATATCCACTGCTCTCTCCCTATTTACCAGGCCAGTTATTTCATTATAGAGGTTTATCAAGTTGCTCAAGCATGATTTCCCCATGGTGAATCCATGGTGACTACTTCTGATGACCTTATGTGACTGGAAATTCTTTCCAGGATGCACCATCTCCTTTGCAGAGATTGTCTACTCAAGAGAGAGGTGAGAGGAGAGCTGTGGTGCCAAGCTGCCCTTTTTGCTTGCTCCCTGTTTTGTTGAGAAAAATGAGGCAATGAGACAAGAGAGACTTGTCTGAGTCTGCTGCACTGTGAACACTGAAAGATCCTTGCTCAGGGAAAGAAATGGTGCACACTGAAAGTAGCTGCGCAGGCTGAAACCCTTCCCAAACTTCTCCAACATGCATCCTTCCTACGGGCTGCAGCTCTTAAAAAACAACAGCCCCGGCATGGGTCCTCTCCATGGGCTATATTTTTGAGGAATGGCCTCCTCCAGCGTGGGTCTCCTATCAGCCGCAGTTCCTGCCAGGAAACCTGCTCCAGCATGAGCTTCTCTCCATAGGCCACAGGTTCTGCAGAAACCTGATCCAGCACATGCTCTTACCATGCTGCAGCTTCCTTCAGCACCTTTCCACCTGCACCGACATGGCGTCCCCCATGGTCTGCAGTGTGGATCTCTGCTCCACCATGGTCCTCCCTGGGCTGCAGGGGGACAATCTGAGTCACTAAGGTGTCCTCTGTGGGCTGCAGGAGAATCTCTGCTCTGGCACCTGCAGTACCTCCTCCCCCTCCTTCCTCACTGAACTTCGGTGTCTGCAGGGTTATTTCTGTCACATTTTGCTCACTCCTCTCTCTCAAAGCTGTGCTGCAGTGTTTTTTACCCTTTCGTAAATACATTTTCACAGAGACACCACCAGCATCGCTGATGAGCTCAGCTTTGGCCAGTGTTGGCTCCATTTTGGAGCTGTCTGGTGCTTGCTCTTGTTGACATAGGGGCAGCTCCTGATGTCTTCTCGCAGAGGCCACACTTTGCTACAAAACCTTGCCACACAAACCAAATGCAGCTAGCTACATGAAAAATAAGCTTTTGGGCATGCATTTGTCAATCCAAGATGCTGGAAGACATCAGTAAAATCCTCATCATCCCTAGGAGCTAGGTCTGCTCTCATCAAAGATAAGAGCAAGCCAACTGGATATGGGTCCACTTTGACCTAAGGAGCTTTGGTTCACACATTAGCAAAGTCATCAGAGTAAGAAATTCCTGTGAGAGTGAAAATCCCAAGCCTCAATTTGCTGTTGAATTTCTCACTCTCCTTGAAATCTTTCCAGCAAGGCCTAGAGTGTTGTCTTAGTGGTGCCAGAGCACATTCTGGAAGAGAAGTGGCATTTCATTAGAACAAGAAGTTTCTTAGAACGACTGCCTTAAGCTCAGTTTATTTCATTTTTCCCTTGGACTGGCAGAACTGACCTGCTAGAGGTTCAGTACACAGACAATGGAGAACCATGGTATCGCTTTAGTGGTGAACTTCACTTGTAAATTGGCAGAAGGTCTCTGCTAAACAGCTGCCAGAACATTGCAGCTCAGCAAGTTATTTTCCATTATTTTCAGTTGCTAACCAGCTGGATTTAAAAAAAAAAAGTCAAGTGCTCAAGTCTTGGTGCTCAGCACCTGTCACTGAATCTCTTCCACTACGTTTAATACCCACTTTTTCCAACAGCATCTTCTTTAGGATGATTTAAGAACCTCTCCATCTCTTAGTACAGGTCACTGTAAATGGGTTGTTTCAGTTGCTCTTCGTCCTATGTTGTGCCTAACACCAAGCCTTCATTACATTATTCTTGCAAGTAAACAGCACATGGAAAGCAGGCAAAAACTACTAAAATCAGCTACTTGGTTTATGAATATATTTGAATATCAATGACTCTACTTCCAGTGTCCGTTTAAAGTTGAACTCACTAATCGTCAGTGTGACTGGGCTCCATATTGTGCTTGCTCTGGTTTTGGACTGATTGTGCTACCTGAGCTAATGATTAAATCATTGCTAA
Source organism: Tringa tobata (assembly GCA_033628505.1). NCBI lineage: Eukaryota > Metazoa > Chordata > Aves > Charadriiformes > Scolopacidae > Tringa > Tringa tobata. The sequence continues at coordinate 2,083 of JAHREE010137898.1, read as the reverse complement.
ACATGTCTGCTGTTTAGCAAAGTAGAATAAAGGGCTTGTAAAAGACAACGGGCCTGGTAAGCAGTTCTGCTCATCTAAAGGAAAGTTTCCAAGAGCTTGATTTTTCTCTCTAAATGTGCCTTCTGGCATGCCTTGGGACATCTCTGCTGTCACTAGAAGTTTTCATGTGAGCAGCTGAGTTGTTGGGGAATGGTTGCAGGATCTTGGGCACAGTTCACTGGAGAACTTATGTGAGGCTCTGTTGTCATGAGTTAGCCAGAGTAGGCCTCAGAGACATGCCAAAACATCCTGACAAAGNCAAGTAACTAGCAGACACAATTAGCTGTAACAGTATAAAAGTGTGATCGCGCCGTAATAAAGTTGAAGCTTGCTTTACCACTCATATTGAGTCGACCGCTTGCTTCCCTTGCTCGTTGCACTGAGTCAACCACCTGTTGTCCTTATCAGCACTCCGTACCACCACAGAAGATTAGGGCTAGGATAAAAACATCTGAACTTTTTCCTTTTTAGGTTAAACCACACTTGCTCAACAGATTTATTTTTCAGGGGTGTTGTCCTCTCCCATGGTGAAGCCAGAACTGCCCAACTGAGACCTGCTTCTCAGGGTGAGCCCCCAGAAGACCTTGGATCACCTGTTCTTATCTTTTTAGAGAATGCCCTAACTCCATCATCTGACCTTCTCTGGGACAGAAAAGGGCTGAACGATGTATAACTCATAGAAATTATGAGAAGAAAAAGGGGAGCCAAGAAGAGGGAAAGAAAAGGTGTGAAGATTGAGATCTCGGTCATGGATCAAGAGTTCGCTGGACAGACAAAAAGATCAAAGGATGCCCAGCAGCACTCACAGATTTCCAGGAGACCAGAACTGCTCTCCTTGGAGCTGTCTGAGATGAGATCCCACTGTCTCTGGGATCTCTCCCATTAAACTTTGTCCTCTTGGTGATGTTGGTGGACAGCTTGACCAAGGCTGAAGACTTCCTGCAGCAGATTGTGTCATGGATGGGAACACACAGAAGGAAGCAGGATTTGGAAGTGAGGAGAGGCTAGTCAGAGAGTACTGAGAGGGCACAGGAAGGTTCAGAGGTAAGATCCTCACCAGAACTCATGGAAGCTGAGGGAATGACAGGGCACTTGCTTGGATATGTTTTGCAAAATTTTGGCTTTACCTGATCTAGCTGATGCACCATTTCTAATAGTAAAGAGACAGCTAGCTCTTCGACACCCAGCTCTCCTACTGTGCCTGCTTGTCACAGGAAGAGAAGTTCCAAGGACTCCTGATTCGGGCGCCATGTCCTGGCCCTCACCCAGCACCACAACCCTGTTCTCATCAACCTGCGAGGTGCCTGCAGAGCTGTCAGTTGCTGTGTTAGTAAGACTGATGGTGGATGGCCAAAAACACTGTTCACTGGGTACAAAAGGTGAGAGCAGAGGAGGGAAAATTGTCCCCGCTAATTTTTTCACACCAGGGAAATAATTCAAAATAGCAACCTTTGGATAATACCTAAACACTGTTCCTTGTCATCTCCTTGATCAGAGTAGAGTCTCCTGGTCATGGTGAGCAGCAAAGGTTTCTTTTCTCCCCTGCTCTGCAGAACCCACAGACTCAAACCAATCTCGCACCAGAACTAACCCAGTCAGGGCACTTTGGGTTTCTCTGTCGGCTGTTGGTTACAGGCATTTGCTGCGGTTTCATTCTTTCTCACACTGGCAGTAACTCCTGGGGCATGACCTTCAGAAGGGTGAGCTACGCCCCAGAGAGACTGCCGGGCTCAGAGGAAGACCCTGCAGAAATATTCTGTCATATATATTCAGCTAGGCCTCTTCTAACTCTCTGAAATTAACGGCATGTTTTCCAGTGTCTGCTTCTAGCAGATGAGGTCTGATGTTCACAGTGAATGCCAAGGGATGACGTGCAGAGAGGTTCCTGCCTACACTCCTTGCTGTGACAGCCAAGGTCCACTCACTTTGTTGTGTACCAAGGTGGAGGGTTGGAAGTGGAAGAGCGTAAAAGGGTCGCACCTGCAGGGAGGAGGGGACAGGAGAGGTGACCCAAACCTGCCCAAAGGGGTGCTCCATCCCACCT
>JAHREE010137884.1:0-11466 GCA_033628505.1 Tringa tobata | reverse complement strand
GCTGCAAGGACAAGCTAATTTGTAAGCCAGATCATTCCTTTCTAAAATATGAATGACAGTCTTCTGCAAAGGGAAAAAACAAAGATCATTCTTCTCAGCGAGTTTTACTGCCCTGGGAACGTTCCAGGAGCCTCTCAGTAGACTCCCTAGGACAGGTCTGGTTCCCATCAGAAGGGGTGGAAGAAAGGTCTTAGGTATCTACACTGGTTCCACCTACCCTGTAACGCCACACACGTTTCCACCTCAGACTACAGTCCTCTGTCATGTCCTCTCCGTTACTTTGCGCCACCAGCAAAAGAGTAGAAATAAAGAATGAACCGACAGGCAAAAGCTCAGTGCAAGAAAAGGCAAGAAACTCACAGATGTACCATCTCTTCCAGTTTTTCTCTGTGGAGAAAAGGGAAGTCACAACTTGATCTAGAAAACAAAGTATAGTGAGATACTGCACTACGAGGGGATTTCATTGGGAGAATAAGTTAACTTAGTCCAGCAGTCTCCTCCCAGTTATTTTAGAGTTAGACCAAGCTAACCTTGAACAATTTTAGAAGAAAGTATCAGCTGTGATCTCTAACATTCTGTTATGTTCTAAATATTCCTTTCAGCAATCCTTTGAAAATAATATATTAACTTGAAAAGCACGCACAGACACACGATGCTTTTCAAGAAGAACTAAATAGGTAGGAAAGAGAAATCTCTCTCACTCTCACTAAAAGCTCCTTCATCTGCACCAAAACCTATGGCACAGCCACAAACTGCCTGGGTAAATCCTCTTTGTCTGTAGGACCGGATCTATACCTTAACGCAGAAATCTAGTTTCTTTGGTAAAGAATAAACTGTAGCTTTACTGCTACTGGAAGTTGTCACTAACATTTGTTTCTTAAATTTGTTATGAATTGCTGCAGTACACAAGCATAAATAAATCTATATCACATCTGTCAAAGTTGACTATAATCAACTGGAAACAAAAAAAACCTTAACACTCGGTGCCTAAAAATAAATACTGACAAATGCATGTCTGTCTCTCCCGAATGTCTCCCTTTCTGAAAGGCCCTTGAGGTAAGCTTAGCTTTGCAATACGCCCTAAAATTAGTAAATAAATGACTATTATCACAGAGACTCTTTCCTTTACACTCCTCCTCATTCCCTTTGCCTTTCCTACCGCTCCCTTCAGCAGGAATATCAAAACAGACCGCAGACCTCAGGGATATCAAATTTGCTTCCAGGCACAAACGTCACGAGGGGCAACAACTAACTGTCCATTATGAATTTCCCAGCTATTTAAGTTTTGAAGAATTTAATACCATGGCCCGCACATTATTCCATATGACAATTCCTTCAAAGCCAGAGGCTAGTCATTTGCATAATAATGAACATTGTTCTATAGAGGTGTGCAGGAAACTACATGCTGACAAGTCCTAGTGTCTATTATCTGAAATTCACGCTTGCTTCATAAAAATAATTAAAAACACAACCTCTGATGTTTACCTGCTTGTACCTTTTATGTAACAGGCTGAGAGACACCTGTCCTATCAAACGACCAAAACCACACAGGGCTAATTTCTTGCAATACTGAGTCAATTGAAATTCTGACTTGTCTAAGGACTGCAGGAGCGGGCTGGCTTCTGAAGCTGCACATCAGGGGAAATGCATCCTACGGCACAGAAAACAGTTTTGCTGCATCTCAATCAGAGAAAGAAGGAGGGAAATACAGCCATTTCTGCTAAATCACTGTAAAAGAAGAGAAGGGCAGATGAGGTGCATTTCACAGCTGCAGAATAATTTCCAAGAACACTTTGGAATCTGACAAGTCGGAAGTAAATTATTATTTTAATTTATTTTTTTTTGCACTAACCAGTAACAGAAGAAAATGTCTTATTAGGCAGGGAGCTCCCCATAGCATCCCATAACCCATCTTTGATACAAACGTAGCAGGGTTTTCTTTTTTGACATCAGAAATTCACATTATTTTGACACGCGTGTTCTTTAAGCTATAGAGACTATATACTATGCTATGTGGCACTTACCTGGTGTATTGGGTTTGCATGGCAAGGTTTTGGTAGCAGGGGGGCTACAGAGGTGGCTTTTGGAAGAAGGTTGTCCCCCTGCAGCTCACGGAGGTTAACAGTGGAGCCACTATCCACTTGCATCCACACCACAGCAAGAGGCTGTAGCTCCATGGACCCCATGTGGGAGCCCTGGCAGGACCTGTGCACCCATGGAGAGAGGAGCCCACGCCAGAGCAGTTCATGAAGACCTGTGGGAAGGACCCACATGGGAGAAGTTCATGAAGGACAGTCTCCTGTGGGAGGGACCCCACACTGAAGCAGGGGAAGAGCGTGAGGAGGAAGGAGCAGCAGAGATTTGTGAGCAACGAAGATGATTAAGGGATTGGAGCATCTCCCTGATGAGGAAAGGCTGAGACTCTTTAGCCTGGAGAAGAGAAGGCTGAGGGGAGACCTTATTAATGCTGACAAGGATCTAAAGGGTGGGTTGGAGGAGGGAGCCAGACTCTTTTCAGTGGTTCCCAGTGACAGGACGAGGGGCAACAGGCACAAGCTGGAACATGGGAAGTTCCCCTCAAATCTGAGGAAGAACTTCTTTGGGGTGAGGGTGGCAGAGCCCTGGAAGAGGCTGCCCAGGGAGGGTGTGGAGTCCCCTTCTCTGGAGATCTTCTAGACCCGCCTGGATTCCGTCCTGAGTAACATGCTCTGGGCAATCCTGCTTCAGCAGGAGAGTTGGACTAGATGGTCTCTATGGTCCCTTCCAACTCTGAAAATCCAGTGAAATTCAGTGATGAACCGATCACAATCCCCACTCCTCATTTGGCCCATTACAGTAATTGGTGAGTGATCTCCCTGTCCTTATCTTGAGTCTTTGGTTATATTTTCTCTCCCCTGTCCAGCTGAGAGTGACAGAGTGGCTTTGGTAAGCACCTGGTGTCCAGCAGGGTCAACTCCCCACGCCTGAATTTACTGCTTCGGTAGTTTCATTTCCTTTGAAATCAGACTGATGAAGCTGTTAGGATCTTGGCTATCAAATCCTCACTTACAGCACAGGATGTGCAGAATTTGAGTCACAGACTCACTAGCACACCGACATCCAGCTGCAGCGGCGAGCACCATCTTGGGGGCTCTCACTCTTCAGCCCACACTCACCAGCCCCAGCCAAGGAACCCCAAAGCCAACACGAGAAGGCAGTATTCAAAGCAGAACACCACCTCCCCATACAGACCACTGCTGACTGGGGATTTTCCACAGAGTCAAGATGCCTGGATGAATTTTAAAATATCCCAGCTAATTTATGACCAGTAATACTTTTAAGTCATCAAAGGTAAGAACAATAACCATATCTAATGCCTTTGGCAATAACAAAATCACACACTTTCAGGCAACTCTCTTATTAAAAGCTTTTTAACAGAAAATAGAACAGAATACCTCAGAATAATCATCAACATGTGAATCTGCATCACTGAAATGAACAGAACTACCTGTTTCTTGGAGGCAATTCCTTCACAAAGAGGGGTTTAAAATAGTCACAGAGAGCACACCCACAAAATGGGGTTCAGAAGCACCTTAAAAGCAGAAAACTTATAATCTTAAAGCAGAAGCTGAGCCTCGGATATATCATCAGGGCCCATCCATGTTAACTAAGTCTCCCAAGTCTGATTCTGTGACTATCAGGTTTAAAGCAGATTTATTAACAGTCTTAATTACAAGAATAAAAACATAAACCCTATAGCTAGGAACTAAAGTCTTACGGAGATCATCATGTTCACAGAAGGGTTTAAATGGTTGCAAAATGAAGGAGAGGTTATGACATTTTCTCAGTTTTCTTGCTCAGCAGATATTTATTGCATTTCTTTTTCCATAAAAGCCCAGTCAGTTACATTATCGAAACACTACACAGCAGCTTGCTGGAATTTCCTAAGGTAAGCCTTCCTGCAATTTATAAGTGGTTATGCTCGAGTGCTTTCACACTGGCTCAACAGCACAGCGCCCATCAACCGCATTAATGCCTCAGCACAAAAATCCACTAATAAACATGGTGCTCAGCCAACATTACTCCACTTTAAACAACACAAGTTCTCAATACGAGAAGGTCAATACACGTGAAACCACTTAGGCTCTTCAAACTTTGATAGAAAAGTAGCTGCAAAGTATCCTTAAGCAAATCTGAAGTGTATCAGTAAGAGCCCAGGAAAAACACAACACAAACCAAGAGGAAGCTATAGCATATGGCTGCAATCACGTATATCACAAAGACTGGTTAAATAAAAACAAGTCAAGACAGAAGACACACCCCACGGAAGAGTGTTAGTCTGCTTTTAACACTATGCAACTGCAACTCACACTTTTTTTTTTTTTTTTTCCCTGAATGATAAGAGATGAGGAAGTTCTCCATCAAGCAAAAAAAACACTACTAGAAAACCACCGTCAGCCTGGCTTTAGAAGGTCCACTGTCAGATCCTCTATGCTTCTGTAGTAGCGTGCCCAGGTAGCTTGAACTGATGCTTCAAAGTCTAGAGTAACAATTTTTCTGCAGTCAAAAAAACCCCACCCAACCACAAACCCCCACACAAAAGCAACCCACCACCTATAAGCCCGACGAGGTACGATATTAACGTGCTGTTTTCCGTGCTGCTGATGACAAAGACAGTCCTTCCAGGTGGACTGGGAAGCAGAGATTCCTGGGAATCAGAGGCTTGTGCCTGGGAAGCAGAGATTTACTTGTGCCTACCTGCTGTATCTGGTGATTTTCAGTGTTTAGAAGTATAGTTGGACAACAGAGCACATATAAACATACAAAATACACACTTACAGAGATCCTTACAAAGTCTAAATTCATTTCACAATTTAATTTTATTCATAGTTCAATCAAAGAGGGTTCATTCAGGCAAAGCAGAAGACACTTCTGTCACTATTACACACACACACATTTCTTTACCACGTCTCGCTAACTTAGAGCTACTGATCTGAATGAGAAACCAGGAAGAGTGGGAATGAAGGATGGAAATCAACTGAAGAAATATTCCATTTCACTCATCAGCAGAAAATGCATTTAATCAGAACACAAGGCAGGACTAAATTTTTCATGACACGCGACGATTGAAACGTACCTAACTAGATTATTCTAGCAGCAGTTTTTACCTGCTTTATAGCGATTTCCTCAAGGCTCCTCTTCAAGAAAAAAGAAAAATAAATCTGTGAATTTACTGGTCACGAGCAATTACCCATTTTCAGTATCAAAACAATAACCTACACACAAATTCAAGAAGTCCATAGCATCCCCTCTATCACTCTTGTATTTAAAGACTTTGTTGCCAAGGTCATAGAGTGGCATAAAGCCTGCTGACTTGATTCGCATTAGTATTCACGTTAGAAATCCTGCTACCTTCAGACAGTCCACTTACATGGCTGTTAAACCTGACTCACGTATTACAAGTTGCATGGAATTTGGCTATGTAATTCCCACTAGAGCCAACGTGAGTTACGTAGATAGATGCAATGCTATCCCAAACATTAATACCGGTGGCCTCTCCAACTCAGCCTGGAAAGCTAATACAGTGATGAGTGAAAAGAACCTGCTTCGACTGATTTCAGCCACGTCAGATGCAGCCCGGTTTCTAGTTCTTGAAGATCGGCCAGCACACAAGAAGCAAAATGCTGCACGTCTAAAAAAGTAAGCACAAATACTAAATCTTGTCTTTCTTTAATCAATATAGCTTCCGAGTCTATATATCTAGAAATACACTTTAAAAAAATAAAGCAAATTAAGCTTTATTTCTACACCGCAAATGCACACCAAGCTTTCTGTCTTTTACTTGGGAAAGACATGCCAGATGCATCATTGATCGGTGTACATATACACAAACACTAAACAATGCTTGACTTTCTGTCCATAAAATATATTGTTATAAAAAGGAACGAGCACTTGCCCAATTTGAAATGAGCTCGGTCTTATTTCTTCCAGCACAAGCCTCATTTCCAATAACAGAAGTGTCTACTGATGATTAATTTTAATGGCCCTTCATCATCTACTTCTCTCAATCAGAAGCCTCAGAATTTTAAGCTTAAGAGGACCAGAGTTTATCCTACTATTCAACCCCACAATAACAACCGAGTTGCGTCAACATTTTTATTCCAAACTGATTTTTTTCCCAGTAAATGTAAGTCTAAACAAAGCTCTCTTCAGCAACCTTTCCCTGGAAAATTCTATAGGAAATGAAACGTAATACTCTATTAAGACTTGTTTTGCAAACAGAAGTGAGAGAGATCACCCAAGCATGCAGAGTCATTAAAATGGATCTTACATATATCATTATAAATTTAATAATCTCCATGACGGCTAGAGTTCAAGTTAAAATGAATGTCAGCAAAGCATGACCAATTGATGTTATCCCAGCTGCCACTGAGCCTCACTTGGGGTTATATTATACATTCAGAGGCCCCATACTACATGTGCACCAAATACCCAGAGCCAGGAGCAGATGGGAGATGTAGGCTTCTATACCTATCAGCAAGGAGAGACAGACATAATTGCATATTAATTTTGGTGCATCGGAACAATTATAGTATAGTTTGGTGTCACAGGTCCCAAATGATTTTTCCATCATACCCTATATGCAGTATAATGTTGTATACTTAAGGAGAAAAAAGTGTACTACCAGCCTCTAGAAATTAAGTCAATAGAAGGATTTCATTTCAGCCCTTATTGATTTACTGCAGCCCCAAAACCCTTCCTTGAAATAAAGAAGGAAGACCTTGGCAGCTTATCAGTTAATAGATCATGCTTGGTGCGATTAAAATACATTTAAGACTTCTATTTGGTTCCCCAAATAAGCGTTCCCTAAATGTCACTTCTCTCTAAGGAAACAGCTGTATTTTATCCAATTTCTGATAGTTTTCCAGGCTGCTTAGATTTCTAATGGGGTGACAGGGAAACCACTTTCATTTTTCAGCAGACTCGATGAAATCGTGACACAAACCTCCCTCTCTCTGAAATTAGACAGTGCTGTTGAACAGCAAAATAATAGCTGATGGTCATTTTTTTTCCAACTCACTTCTCAACTGAAATAAAAATCACATGTAAAAGCTACAGGAAAAAGGAGCTCTCCACACAAAGCTGAACACACAGTGTCTTCTATCACCCATCAGATCCGCGTGGAAAACAATATAAATGATTTATACAGCAGAAACACATCAAGTTTTACAGTTTGCTTGACCAGTGCCAAGAAAACAACTTTAAAGTCTCAATTGTTCACAAGGTACAGTTTCTCCGAGACGGCAACTTCATTTAAGTCAGCTTAATGCATCAATCCATTAATATTAAATAACCCTAAACTACCTCGACACACAGAGCTTCCACAAAGCACTTGTACAAAATAAGGTCCACCAGCTGACACGAAGCACATTCCACTGTGCATTTTGTCTTGGTTCAACTCGAAGTCACATCTGGAAACTACAGTAAAATGCGAACACTACTATAAGGACAACGGGGACACTGACAAGTGTACAACATTTTACACAAATTTAATCACCAAATCCCAAGAAAGCAAATTTTAAACCTCTCTAATGATATCAATAAAAAAAGTTAGAATTACAATAAATCAATAATCTGACCGGACTCGGTAAGAGTCAGTCAACTTCATTTACACTCTGAGTCTTTTCAACAACTATCCAAAATCCTGGACATTTTCCCTTTCTTTCACTCGTATTACAATTTTCCCTTCCCTTAGCCCTTTGCTCCATACATTGGAACAAGCCTGAAGAGAAACACAAACATTTTTTTTTTAAAAATATATAATCAGGAGAAGAGATCTACAGCCAGCTAACCGCAGCAAGCAGCAACTGCAATTGATAAAGAGAGTTACACAGAGCTCTTCATCCAGCAATTTAAACAGAAAGCGCACCCGCCTTTTGTCACTTACCCTTTTTTGATCTTCCAGTCCATGTGTCACAGGCTTTCTTTTCTGATGTTGGCTGGATTCAGAGCCAGGTTCCATTTCCCAGCTACAAAGCCTCTTCCGGCCTCTTTAAGCTTTCCCTAAAAATCCATAGTACGAACAACAACAAAAATCTGAAAAAATAATTAAAAAAAAAAAAAAAAAAGAAGGCAAGAGAACGCCTTCAAACCTCGTCCATGTTTTTTATCATCCTTCTAAAGTCTTGTTTGCCATCACTGCTCATTCTCTTAACAAGCAGCCATTCTGTGAGCCTCTATATCCTATTTTAGCTCAGATGAAGGTTTCCATTGACGTGCGTTACAGAAGGATGACAGAGCCCAATCCAAACCCAGTAGTTTGTGCCACATTATTGCTCCATCAGCAGCCTTTTCAGTGCATTCCTGGCACAGATAATTTATATGTCAATAAAGGTGTAAATGTGCATTTAATCCACTGTGTTGATATTATCAGCATCCCTCTCCTGGGCCACCTTCCTCCCATAAATCAGTGTAAACACTTCACAACGATAATTGCCTTTTGCAAATCTAGCAGGTGTTAATTACGTAAAATCATCCATGCAAGCTTGTCATCTTCTTCTATGTATTCAAACAAATACCTAAAAAGGAGGGGGAAAAAAAAACAACAAAAAACACAGTTTTTACCATCTTGAAAGAAAACATAGCTACTGATATTCTTTGCCTACCACCAGGAGCTGCAAGTCAGAACTGATAGGATAATTACATATTTTGTACATACTACGCTCTTCACCCAAGCCTCTCAAAATGAGAGGCTCAAAATCATCTCTCTGATGCCTATTCAGTGTGTTACCTTCCCTTTGGAGCTTCTTGCCTAAAACCACCCCAGAATAACAGCATTGCCCATCAGAGGCAAGCCAACCGCCACGCTGCCGGAAGCCTGCAAGGATCAACTCAAAATTCAGCCTTCCAGGATACGAGTTCCAGTTTTACAGCCACATTCGTTAGTCTTCTGGGGTTTCTTACCCAGAGATCTTTCTCCACAGTTTATAAGGTTATTGTTTGCCACCTCCCAATATCCTGGGCACGAGAATATGTGAATGAAGGCATTATACTATTACTTGCGAAAGAGTGTGGCACCTGGAATCATAGGTTAGCAACTCAACCACCTTCAAATATTGTACTTTTTTTGCACTGAGAAGCACAAGTTTACTACAACAGAGACAAATCGTTTCCTGAGTTAATTTGTAACGTAGGATCAATATCGGCAGGCTTCAATACACAGGCAGCAGAAAAAGTACATTTATTAAGTTGGATTCCATATGTAAAAAGGCTAAGCTTAAATCAATTTTAGCAACCTTAGCTGAGCACAGTCTAAGACCACATATTTAGCTGCATGTTGTTGATACAAGCTCTGCTCATAAGACAAGCACCCAAAAAAATCCAAACCTAAGAGTCCTATGTCAAAAAAAACAATAATAAAGAAAATCATCCTAATAGTCAGACATTCTCCCATCACTAAAGGAGGGGTAGCATGAAAAATAGGTTTTCTCTAAACATAGTAGAAACTGGATTTCTGTACCCTACGTGGCTCTTTCTACAAAGCTTCAGCATTACCTGAACTGAATACACAAATCAAACGTCCAAATTCGGTATAAGGTGGATTATTGGTCAAATGCATGAAGAGGTTTGATCCACGTGCCGAGGTTCCTTGTTATTCCAAGGCAAAAATAGCAAGGCAACATGCAGAAACACTGCTTTTGCCTACCACTTCCAATGCTCTTTTCCCACTCCTCACCACGAAGCAGTAGGTTGTTAATCCCATTCTTTATCTTCTGCAGAGTACAGGAAAGAATACGACCAACTGCAGTGACGCTGCCATGCTTTGCCATTCGAAAATCATTTAAAAAAAGCCACATGCAACCCATTTTATAGAGGAACAAGAGGTTTCACTTTTTATTTTGAACCACAATCTCCTCCTGATTTGTGGTTTCACACCTGCTGATACCCACACAAATCAAGCAGGTAGCGTGAAGGCAGTAAAGGGCTTTTGACCTTAGCAACAAATATCACGCAGAAAAAAAAAAAAAAAAAAAAAAAACAACTTTTATAAATATCCTGAAGTCCCACCGACGAAAACTTTTCCCTCCAGTGATTTCTCTGTGATGTGACACATGAGACTGCATCAGTCACATCGTGTAATGCCATGCTGGAATAGCATGACATAACCAGTGCAACTAAGGACAACGTCGCGCTCTGCACGAAAGGTCCCCTGAACCAGAAAAAAAAAATAAAAAAAAGAAAAAGTGCAGTGTCTGGAAGTTCCTGTGCATTCAGTGTTATGTCTTTAACCATCATGGAAGCAGGCAGACTCTCTGGGGAAACGTGCAATTTCTATTTGTATATGGTATTTAGTATATGCCTGTAACCTTACAGCATGCATTAATGGATATTTAGTGTCACTGCATGAGTTAGCTACATTAAGCTTCATATTAAGAAAGAAAAAAAAAATATTAACAAGGAAAAAAAAAAAAACACCTTACCCTGAAGCTTGAAGAACCACTTAATTCAAATCAGCCACAAACCAAAACATTTTAAGTACCTAAATTGAATTTATTCTTATTTCCTCCAACAAAATGAAGTTTCACTTTTTATCTCTGCGCATACCCAATCACTGGGTGGATTTGTTAGCACAAAATGGGCATTAAAAACAAAATAGAAACTTTAAGAAGGAAAGAGTAAGGCTTGCTGGGGGAACCACCACATGGCCATCAGTGACACTAAAACCAACAAACTGCCAAGCGACCAAGAATCTCCACTATCCCATTCTCCTACCGCTGCAACATCCAGAGGCCCCAGTCAGGCTCTGGACCCTTTTTGGGCTATGTAGGGGAAAAACTCCATGAGAAAACACCTTTAAGAACCCAGAGCCTTAAACCTGACCACAGCTCAAGCACACAACTGATTTCAGTAACCCTCAGATTAATTAACATTCTTTGATTTAAGCCTTAACGGCCATGGCTGAGTATGTCCTACCAGGGTCCATCCTTCACACAGAGACCCAAAAGGACCCACATCTGCACAAAAAGCCATTCAGAAATATCTCGCTAGGTAACCCCTCCCGGTCGCTGTTCTTTCATTATAAGCAAAGCAGATAAATAGATAAATACAACTTCCCCCCTCTCCCCCCCAAAAAATTAAGCAATCTCACCGCATCGGAAATTTTTCATTCCTGAAATACACTATGTTTCAGACCAAAGAAACAACCTGAAATATACCCGCGGGTCTTTCTCCACAAGTTTGGCTTGTGGGGGTTTTTGTTTAGTTTTGGGGTGGGTATTTTTCAGCCAGCAGTAAGAGCAGAGCGGTGAGTTCCCCCGGTCCCTAACGCAGCCCGGGCCGAGAGACCAAACCCCGCGGGGACACCCTCACCCGCGGCTGGCGTGGGCTCCCCGAGGGGGGGGGTGTGTGTGTGTGTCAGCACCTCTCTCTGCCCCTGCAGACAATTAAAATAAATAAAATAATAATAATAATAGCGATGATAATCAA
>JAHREE010137857.1:0-10524 GCA_033628505.1 Tringa tobata | reverse complement strand
CTGGTTTCACAAAGTCAGGTGTGCAAATTTGGTACACCTAAAATGACAACAATGTACATATCTTTTGGTAAATGTTCATTCATTTCATAAATAAATGGTTTTGAGGCTTTACTCGTAGCCTTCAGAAGCAGTTTACTTCCCTCAGGGGAGACCACTACCATTAAATACAACTTTGCTTCTTTATGGAATTTGTAATCCTTTAGGGAAAACCATATTACAAACCAAAGGGATTAATAGCTCGTTTTTGTACACAAAAGACACTACATTATCTCCTTACAGTTACTGAATTTAAAGTCGTTCTAAGTAGGAGCTTTCTTTTTTGCCTGCCAATATTTCATGGAGGGTCCAAATGTTCTATTAATTGAAATCTGTGACAGATAAAATAAGCCTTAAATTCATTGGGAGCAATAATCTAGACACAGGATTCCCTTATTTGTATATATCTGAAGCTGTTTACAAAACAAAACTGTCCCTTATACATTCATAGAAGAGCCAAGCACCAAAGTTCTCTGGTGGTATAATAAAAAACACTTGATGGTACTGGTAATTTCTGGGGATATTCCATAGGTCAAATAATGTCATATTTCTGTTTGCAGTCTTGTTACTCTTTATCATCATCTCATTTGAATGGCTCACCAACTGTAAATATTGCTACTTATTAGTATCATCTGAAGAGCACTTTGCTAAGGAAGACATTAGAGGTCTTCAAAATACTTGATTTCCTCTTGCAAACTGGAAATGCAAATGTTTGCACAGAAATATTTGTTTGGATACAAATGCAGTTTCCTAGCACCTTCCTTTGACACATCATCTCCGGTGCTTGGTAATAGCAAAGTAAAAGAAGTGCCGTGGGATCCTACCATGTAAATGAACCAATAACCAGAGCAATCTGTAGGGAAGCAGCACAGTAATTAAAACCCAGCGAGTCCTGACGTTCCCTTGAGCAGCTCGTGAACTGGAATAACCACCTGGTTCTCCACATGCAGCTAAAGAGAGGCCATCAATGAAACCCCGGAATGAAAATGTCATCACACATAGAATCATAGAATGGTTTGGGTGGGAAGGGACCTTAAAGGTCATTGAGTTGCAACCCCCTGCCCTGGGCAGGGACATCTCCCACCAGACCAGGTTGCTCCAAGCCCCATCCAGCCTGGCCTTGAACCCCTCCAGGAATGGGGCAGCCACAGCTTCTCAGGACACCACCCATTCAGAACCACTTCCCAGTACCAGATCCTGCAGGTTACATACAAGCAACGGAAGGGAGCTCCTGGCTTTGGAGGAATTTGTCTCAAGGTGAATATGTGCCTGAATTTTAACTATTTTCTTTAGTGTCTCCCCTTCCACGTACACACACACACACACACACACGCATTGTGATTAGTAACAAATAGCTCCATCCTATTGTCACCTAAGCAGGCCATGAGTTTAAAGACTAATTCATTTCCACCTGCTTCTTCTTTTCACGATTGTCATTTCCACAAATAGTTTTCTTATTTTAACACACACATATGCTTTAACCTACTGAAGGATTTTGAAGCCACAGCCAGGGACCAAATAGGAAAACAAACTCTCACCAAGTAATTTCATCACCACCAGATGCCATGATGGCAGAAAAACATCATCAGCCAGTCACCGCACTTCATATTTTTCTGGGATTTATCTGTGTTGTGCTGAAGTGACTGCAAATATATCTATTAACACTAATAATATACTAAAATAGTAAACTGGCACTCCAAATTATCATCTGGGAGATGCAAATACTACTTTGGAAGGGAAAAAACTTCACATCTTGGTTATATAAAGATGCCTCCAATTGGCACTGGAAGAAGAAATGATAGAAGTGCTAGTGATTAACATTTCTGGAAGATTGCTAATTCCTTATGATCTACAATAAGATCCCAGATGAAAAATGAAAAGAGATTGAGAACTAACATCTTTGAATAGCAAACTGAAGATGTCTCTGTCTATCCGATCTATGACACTATGTAAGACAAAGAAGTGTTTTATGAAGCATGATGCTTCTGAGTTTGTTTTATTGAATGCTGGATCTCAAAAGTTAAGGCTCAAACCCTAAAGGCTTTAGAGGTGTGATTCTGCATTGACTGATAATTCATATAATAATATTAATTCGCAGTCCCTTGGTTAGTGAGCAGAGCTTAGCAAAGTTCTCTGCCACTAACAAGAATCAGCTTATCTGTGGCCCCTCCTAAAGCTCAGCCAAAAAACCCATTTGTTTTTGACTCCCTTCAAAATCAGTAAGATTTTTTAAACAAAATTATACGTACATTAGAAGATGTGGTAAATTTTCTGCATGATATCCTTAAAAACTTATGAGCTCAAGTATATCTAAGAATATTTTTTGGAGGCAAGATAAAATTTTTTTGGCATTTCAAAGTCTTTTGATACAGACACAAAATGCCTCATTTTGAAAATGTTACTACAAAGCCATGTGGAAGTTTTGGTTCAAATATGCCATTCACACCTATAATCTCAGTCCCAGCAAAAAGTCTCGCTAGATTGGCTCCACTTCCCATAAAATATCTCCAGCTTCCCTTTGCTGAACTTCTTCAGTGAATTAGCTTTCACGTGGCATCCTGGGGGCTGGGTTGCCCCTCTTCCCAACAAAGCAGGCATATGAGATCTCATGAGTGTGGTTTTTCATTGCTTTGTTGATTTCCTGGGTTTCTCCAAAAGTCGTAATTTTCCACACAAAATTGTGAAAGATGATGTTCAGAAAAGAAGATTTTCCCCCTAAAATTTTCAATGAAAACTTCCAGTTGACTCAGGCATTCATATCCTCTTGGATCACGTTTTGGGAGAGAACTCGAAGTGTGCTGCTTCCTCTGCGGGAAGCAATTAATATGTTTTGCTAATGGCCATAATGCATCCACAAAATACACAAAATCCATTTCAATAGCTTCAGATTTGCGCTTGCGGAAACCAGACTTGAATTTGGCCCATTATTTTCATCAAGTAAAGAGGAGAATAATGCCTTACGTTGTCGTGTGGCGCTACCTCAAATTGTTTCTATCTATCAACACCGAAATCAGCTACATCCACAGGGATTTGGCCCGATGCTTATTAAACAGTAATATTTTTGTCAACAGATGGATTTTGTACTGCTATCCTGACAAGTCTCTAGAATGAATCTGAAGATTCCCAGCCATAACACAATCCTATTTTAACCTTGGTTATTTTTAAAAACCCAGTTTGAAAAACATGACAAGCACCGATGCCTAATGCAAATGCCTAGCAGTACGTGTTACCTGGTAACCAAATGGATGGTATGTTGGAGAGGGAAGTGACAACAGCAAGTGAACATATGCCAGATCAGCTCCCAGCAGATATAGAGATGGTCACCATGGATTTTGCCACACGGAAAGAAAAGATCAGCATGACCTAGTATCATTTAATGGGAGAAGAAAATAGGGTTTTCCTTTGACACTCTCCTGTGAAGGCAGAGGACATCCGTAGTCTCTGATACCAGAAGCTGCTGGAAGTGTCACTTTTTTCTCTCCACGAGGGAGAAAATTTCCCACAAACGGGGAAGAAAATGTACCCCATTTCTCCAACGAAGCAAGCTTGAAAAAGTGACCTGCAGCATCACAGGAGAGCCTGGTGACAGTACAAGGTTCCTGAGTGACTGGCAACACTCATCATGCTTCGTTGGCCAAAACAGAGAACTATTTCTTGGAGAGATCAGGGTTTAATTTCTTTCATTGGGTTCAAAGATCCAGTTTTTTGCCCTGGTCTTTCCTCAAAATAAAGAAACTAGGCGGAAAATTATTACCTCAAGAACACAAGGCATTTTTTTGGTTGAGAGAGGCAACCTGAGAGCTCTGACACACAGGGATTCACCAGGGGTCATATGCTAAAGCTCAAGTAAAAGCTTGAGGTATGAACATAGTACCCAAATAGATTGTTTTACATGAAAACAGGAAAAGCAATCAATTTTTCTAAAGAAAACTTCTGCCTTAAAATATTTATAGAAGGAGTGTCAAAATAGTCTACAAAATAATGCAGATAGGAACTAAAATATTGGCGCATCATAAAAATATGTCTATGTAGGGAGGCATCAGTATATGTGTTTTATTTCCCAGTGATATACAGGACAACCACAGTTTATGCTGCCTTTGAAGTGTTTGGGTTTGCGAAGCAATCTTAAAATAGCTTCCCAAAATGGCTGTTTTTTCTGAAGCTATTCTTGGCTGATGCCTCATGTTGCATCATTTTAGACTAACGCTGGGAGAGGAAATGTCAAAGGCCTGGGTGAAGGAAAGGAGAAGTACGAGTGCCAGACGGTCTGCCATACCTTTGCAGAAACAAGAAGCAGTTCTGGTCTCGCATCAGTCATTTCTTTAGTCTGTACCTGGTGGCACAGTCTGTGCTTTCACAGGAGCTGCAGGATCCAGCCCGTCCCAAAGATCTAATGATCTTTGTAACCGGGGAACGTGCTGCAAAAACCCAGCTTAGCAACACTCTGGCTTCATCTGTGAAACTACAGGCTTCAGAAGCAAGAATGAAGTCCAGCTGTTAGCAGAGAAGGCACTAAATTGGATCACCAGCACAATTAGCGATAATTAGAAAAAGACCAAAGCCTGGGAGAAGAAACAGCGCTCGTTCCCCAAGGAAATGCTCCTTCACAATGGATGCTTTCTGCTTCTCTCATAAGACCATGAGAGCAGTTTGTGCTTGTTCAAACCACAGGCAGAGGAGCCTACTTCGTTAAGATCCGTATCTATCTGTTCTTCAGTTATTTTCCAGATTTGTCAGTCTGGCCCATTTATTAAATATATCCCAAATAACTAATCAAAAAGCTTTTAAGAATGTTTACATGCAAAGACGGGGAATAAATTATTCAGCATCTGAAATCTAATCATACAAAAATTTCTGGAAAGTACTTAAACTACGTGCTTACATCCTTTCTCAGGAAAGCAGTAGGCATCCACCGAAGAGACACGGGGCTCGTGCCATCCAGCTCTGCTGGACGGCCCCAGCCTGGGAATGGCTTTCAGGCTGCTGAAATGCTGGTTTCCAGATAGACTGTGTGGGGAGAGAGAGGCTGCGACCTGCAAGAGCCACGGCGTTGGGTATTGTGCTACCTAAATCAGGACACAGGATTTCTCCTTCCTTGGGGTGCATTAAAAAGAGGTCATCCTCCCCCTCTGCTCTGCCCTGGGGAGGCCCCATCTGGAGCACTGGGTCCAGTTCTGGGCTCCCCAGTTCAAGAAGGACAGGGAACTGCTGGAGGGGGTACAGCAGAGGCTACAAAGATGATAAAGGGATGGAGCACCTCTCTGATGAGGAAAGGCTGAGAGACCTGGAGCTGTTCAGCCTGGAGAAGAGAAGACTGAGGGGGGACCTCATCAATGCTGAGCACTATTTAACGGTGGGTCTCAGAAGGATGGGGTCAGGCTCTTCTCAGTGGTGCCCAGTGACAGAACAAGGGGCAATGGGCACAAGCTGGAACACGGGAAGTTCCGTCTGAACATGAGGAGGAACTTCTTTGCTGTGAGTTGGCAGAGCCCCAGAAGAGGCTGCCCAGAGAGGTGGTGGAGTCTCCTTCTCTGGAGACATTCAAACCCACCTGGACACGTTCCTGTCCAGCCTGCTCTGGGTGACCCTGCTCTGGCAGGGGGTTGAACTGGATGACCTCCAGAGGTCCCTTCCAACCCCATACCATTTGGTGATTCCCTGGCCTGCCCACATGATTTATTGTGGATGGTCACTGCATAAAACCCAGAACATGGAGTCCTCCATGGAGGAGGGCATTGGATGCTCTCTCTCCGCTCTCTCTCCTTCCCTCCCCTCACCCCTTTTATGGGGCTGCATTCTCTTCCATGCTTCCCTTCCAGACTCCCCAGAATCTAGGAGGACTCTTGTCCAGACCATCCTGCCACAGGTGTTCAAGTCTCCTCTCTTGAGCATGTGAGTTTGTGATTCCATCAGCACATTGTCTTGTATTTAGGCCTGGCTTGCACCTCTGGCACCTAAACAATCATCTAAATGCCTTTCTGGGCACATGCTTGATAACACTGAAGCACTTGAAATCAGTTTTGTGTCTAAGTCAAGCCCTGTACTGAGTGAAATGCTCTCTGTTCTTCAGTTTTAGGAAGGAGGTCTGGATCATGGACCGGTCAGAAGAGGGAGTGGAAACTGCTACTGGAAACGTATATAAAGAACAAGCAGAATGAAAAAAAGAGGTGTTGCTTTTACTCCAACATTTGGAAGATTAGCACGAGTTTTCTTATGCTAGATGGGTTCAGCTAGTAGTGTGACAGCAGTCCTGCAAGTGCTGGCAATAATAATGAGTGGAGAATGTTTGCAAAACCCTTTTTTATCTGGAATCCGTAGGCAGAGACCTCGACCTGGGAACTGTACGGGGAAGATCTATGTTCGTGCAGCACAGCAGCTTCTAAACGTGTTCCCGACGTTATTTCAGGAAACTGTGTTGCAGCTCCACCGTGGTTTATTTAATCCCTCCATAGATTCCCTCTGATCTTAGCACCGGGGGTGGGGTGGGGTGGGTGGTGTGGTTTTGTCACTGTCACGTTAAATAAATGGAGTTGCTTAATATTTTTTTGCAAATGGGGACACCAAAGGTGGAACTTCCAGTGGAGCCTTCGGCCATAGGGATTTGTTTCTAGCAGCGTGTCATCTCCACTTCAGTTCTCAGTTACATTGGTGGCATTACTCAAGTGACAAAAATAGCAAGATTATTGCTCATGTATGTATGCATTGGAGTTATTTGCATGAGATTGACAGGGAATGCCTGTCTGCCCTTAAAAACAAGCCAAAAAAGGAAAATACCGTATGATGTTGCAAAATGGCACGTGAATTACCTCACTTTCTCATCTCGGTCTGTCTCTCACTACGACTCATGTTATAGACACAGTGGAATACTCTAAAGCTTGAAATGGATCTACCACTTAGAGCCAGAGGACTCTTTTAAGCTTGTTAATCCATTGGAAAAATAGCTCATTCCCTTGAGCAGTGGACACTATTGATTGGAAACAGTCTCAATGCTGAGATTTTATATACGAAAATATAGATACACATACTAAAATACACACATTCATACAGATGTGTGTTTAAATGTTTTATATCTATGTACATAAACACACACGTGTGTATATATTTTGTGAATGTGTATGTATCTTATGTGTACATATATACTCACAGACAGAAACAAAAAGGTACTGCTACAAAATAATGCCGCTATGAATAAAAATCACTATTCTGCAATAGTTGTAGTTAAACATTATGGAGCTGCCAGTTCCAGGAAAATTAAAATGACCATAAAGAGTTAAAATAATTTACTTCATTTTAATGATCTAAAGTGAGGGAAAAAAAGGGAGTAAAAAAAGATGGCAGAGAGTGAGATGTAAGATTGTATTTTTAAAACACCTCCCAGCTAAATAAAGCTGGGCTCTCCATTATTATCATATACATGCAGACCTGCCTTCTGAAAGGTTGAGTATCTTCTGTGAGACGTTCCCAAGATACAATATTTAATGTCCAACTATAAAGGGAAAAGAATCTAACGAATTCCAAGCATCGGCAGAGTTGGGTGCGTGCCTACATGCGTGTCCACGGCCGCACGTTGCACACAGACGAAGCCGAAAAGCAGGAATCAAAGAATCTGAACAATCTGCCCCAGAAGAAAGGAGGGGGTGTCTAATTATTTTTTTTTTTTTTCGCGGCAGGCTGCTGGCAGTACAATTTAGGGGTGGTCTTTTGAGGTGAATTGTGAAGGATTCACTGGGTTACAGGCGGCAGGGAGGGCTGGAGGCTGGGCGCTTTCTCCCTGAGCTGTATTTCAGTCGAGGCCAGGAGAAACCCTAGCCAGTGGGGAGCATTAGCCAGAGCCTGCGGGAGGCTTGTGGCATCGGCCTCGCGGCCGTCGAGGAGAAGGCAGGAGGTATTAGCTCAGGAATTATTTACCAGCTTCCCGGGCAGTTTGTGTTGTGGTGCATTTCTGAGTGTTCCTCTGGTTCTCTTCATTTCAGCCGCGATCTCACTGTGCAATATTAGAAATCGCGAACATCTCACTGCCAAAAAAAAAAAAACCCCTCTTTTCTGTCTTTCTGTTGCCTCGTGGATAGATGAGACACGCGGGAGAAATAATTACCTTGGGTCAGTGCTTCCGTGCCCCGCTAATCATAGTTTCTAGAAGGCTGTTAAAAGCACTGAAAACTAAATGTGAGGTTTTCTTTGGGTTACCTCTGTAATTGTAACTCCTCAGACACAGCCATTTTAAAGGCTTGACATCTTAGATGCAAGACAAGAGCGCACTAAATATTCACAATCACTTATGGAAATTCATTAGCTGAGTATTTCCCCTCACGCCCTCTGGCACGTGAGGCTTCGGCACACGCATCACACTGTTTTATCCTTTCCCCAGCCCACATTTCCGAATCACAACTGAAGCCCTGCTGAAGCCAAGGGCTTGGCAAGCTTAAAAAAATGTAGTAGATGGTTACGCAGGCAGCAAACACTAAGAAAAATAAAGTGGTTTAGATGCATAAACCCCTCAGGTTTTATAGCTCAGTTGTATTAGTATTTATCAAATCGTCTGATAGATTGTTTTAGAATGAATTCTGAGTGTGGCGTGCCCATGAGCAGAGCACAGCATCCCCCACTGCCTCCCTGTCTGCCCATCCCTCGCTCCTAATGATATATTTACTCCTCTTAATGGCTTGGAGACTGAGATGATTTCAAGCGCAGATTTTCGTGGGGGAAGGGAGAGCAAAGAGACACTCAGTGTCCCCGAGAGATAGCGGTGAAACAAATGAGATATAAACATGCAAAAATGGTACTGGCAGGGACAGGCATAGCCTGCTACATATATTTTTCCAAAGTAAATGTGAATTTCTACCAGGACTTTGTTACTCTCTCTTTGACACTGACCAGGATAAGCCACTTCAAATGACTGCAGGCAGGAGTATTGTCAGCAATACAGAGTGATGATCCTTCACCTGAGACCCTCTGGAGCAATTATACCCATTTTTATTTATACCCGTACCTAATTCCAGTGTTTCAGACTCATTTTCCATTTGGGACAACGTGCCCCTCGGGCCACGGAGCCTGAGCCTTGGCGTTAACCCACCCTGTTGTGAGACCCCGAGCTCCCTGGGCTGGGTCCGGGGAGCCCAGCTCTACAGATTGACAAACTTCTGCCTATTCTTATCCTCTCAAAAATCCATTTCCTTCCAATTTCCATGCCGTTCTGCCCTTGTGTGTGTTCTTACAGAGGGTTGATGAGTGTGTAATTGCAACGTGTTTAGCACATTAGTTTAGCAATGTGATTTTTTTTTTACAGGAAAGAGGGACTCCTCTAAAGTCTTTTTAAAGGAGTCTCAAACGTTTCAACACGGGTTGTTAGAGAGTTGTTCCTGAGGGTGGGTTAATCATTTTGCTGGCTCGAATGTATTTATATCTCTGGACCATCACGTTTGGAAACAATGACCAGAGGAAACTATGGGAGAGTTAATTATGTCCTGTCTGCCACCCCTGGCATATTAGACACTTCCGCTGGACACCACGATTTTCAGATTAGATCCAGCATCACCTGCTGTGGCGATTACTTTTAATTTTACGTTGCTAGAAATACTGCTGGGATTAGAGAGATTAAATTATACATAACTAGATAACGTTATACAATTAGATGTATTATTGTGAGCGTTTAAAGTAACAAACACATCTTGCTAATTTGCTGTTAAGGAGCTTTTAAAATGATTTATTTTAAAACAATTCTGTGCTTTTTTCCTGACTAAACTGATAGATCAATGCTAATAGTATTCATCCAATTTCATGAAGTTTTAGCTGTAATATTTATGAAGCAGCATTGCCATATATTCAGTGTTATTTCAGCATGAATATCTGATTTCTTAATGAACTTGTCAGCTTATTTCTATGTGATATGACAGAAATATTTTTCTGCAAATACTGTTCCTATGAGAATCATTCATTATTTTTCTTTCATCCTCAGATAAATAATGGTGAAAATTTTAGAAAAGCTAGAAATATGTCCAGTGGCTGAAATTCTTCCAGAAGTCCCCCTATTGGTCATTATTTTTGTGACAATGTCACATGTTTCTCTGAGTCACAGGGAGTTCAGTTATCACTCTACAAACATAAAGACTATATTTACTTTTAAATTAAATTTGACTGGCTTATGTATGTATGAAGACACGAATTATGAAGAGTTGTTGAAACCAGGTTAAGCTCAAAAGCCACACAGTCAACCCACCAGCTCTGGTCACAGTTTTGTTATTGTGTGTTGCTGTTGTATTTAGCGAAGCAAATCAAAGGCTGTTGCCCTGTGATAGTCAGTGTGGAGAAATACGACCTGAAAGTTGATTATCAGAATCCTGAATAAATCCCTGTAGAAGAGCAGTTGCGGCACGTTCAAATACAATGCTATAAAGTTCATGCTATAGATGATAGGTACGATAAATAATATAAATAGGATGAGGGGGAATGGTTTTAAACTGAAAGAGGGGAGATTGAGATGAGATCTCA
>JAHREE010137856.1:0-10841 GCA_033628505.1 Tringa tobata | reverse complement strand
TTGTAAAACAGTCACTTTGTGTTCATTAATGCAGAAATGAAGCATGTCATGCTGCTTCAAAACCACACAAAGTCGCTTTTTACTCTCCGTATACAAACAGCAGCGCGCGGGTTGGAAAGCTCTGCGCAGAGCGTGACTTGAGTGTCTCTGAGCAGATGAATCAGGAGGGCTGCGGAGATGCTGAGGGGACTAGAACATCTCTCTGATGAGAGAAGGCTGAGGGACTTGGGTCTCTTTAGTCTGGAGAAGGGAAGACTGAGGGGGGATCTGATCAACACCTATAAATACTTAAAGGGTGGGTGTCAGGAGGATGGGGCCAGTCTCTTTTCAGTGGTGCCCAGGGACAGGACAAGAGGGAATGGGCACAAACTGGAACATACAAAATTTCATCTAAACATGAGGAGGAGGAACTTCTTTCCTGCGAGGGTGGCAGAGGCCTGGCAGAGGCTGCCCAGAGAGGTGGTGGAGTCTCCTTCTCTGGAGACATTCAAAACCCCCCCAGACACCTTCCTGTGGGACCTGCTCTGGGTGACCCTGCTCTGGCAGGGGGTTGGACTGGGTGATCTCCAGAGGGTCCTTCCAACCCCAACCAATCTGTGATTCATTATTTCTGTGATTCATTGCCCTTGCCACCAGCAGCAATCAGGCCATCACCAGTGTCCCCTCATGATTTCATCTTGTGCCCTTCACTGGGGGAGGTGAGGAAGAAACCTGAGCAAGATCTAATGGATCTGGAAATGGGACGTTTTTCTGAACATTGGGGCATTTAGTCCAATACAGAAATGCACACTGCTGGCCGGGAGCTGAAGCTAGTCGGTCTGCTTGGGAGATGAATTCCCATTGCAAGGAATTCAATGACCCATAACGACCAGAGAAAACAGTGGGGGTCCCTCTTTCCTGAAATCTTGCAAACAAGGTCATTGAGTTTTCTAAAAGATCTTTCTTGTAATGTTAACACTTGCTGTGATTTGAGAGTGCTGCCTTGGGTCAGAAAAGAATACGACTGAAACGTTCACAATTTCTCAAAGTTAACTTTACAGGTGTAAAGGAATAAATCCCAAAATACAGAGGAGACCATCATGACTGAGATAGAGAACTGACGGAGTGAAAGTCCAGAGCTGTGTCTCAAAACCACCAACGAAGCACAGAAGGAGCCCAGCTTCAGCAAACACAAAGCAATGAGGAAAAAAATTGACTTTGCAGTGAAGGACTTGGAGGAAAAAATCCCTGAGCAAAATGAACAAAATATTGACTTCCAGCCTTCCGTCAAAACATGCCTGGAAACAGAAAATCCAGCAGCTGAATTCCCATTGTACACAAAGGACTCTGAAACAAGCCTTTGAGATGAAAACCGTTAGTAAGGTAAGAAGGAAACTTTTCCCTCCACAGAAAGTCAAAGGTACTTTTTACTCCTCAGAGTAACGTATCCGGGGCCGGGGCTATGTGTGAACTCTGCCTGAAAGTCATCATTTCTCCATCCTAATCCATTTGCAAATGGAGTCATTGAAGTACCAATTAACCTCAGGTCATTAATTTTATCATTTTCTTTTCTATTTTCTTTTGTTTTCCTTTAACTTGTGTAATGGCCCCAGGGAGAAAAAAATAATTGTTTGGGTCCTTGCCCTTCAATAAATCTTCTCTTAATGCACCAATTTCAGGGCTCAGATTACCGGTGTGCTTGGCCCTTGAGTTGCTGAAGACATTTCTGTGCCTTTAATTTTAGTCTCCATCCTCTGCTTCCACAGCTGAGATGTGTTACTGGGGTGGGATTAGTCCCAGCTCTTATCTTGGTTGAGAATGTGTGTTTATTTTGGTGTACTTGGGAGAGGGAGAAGGAGTTGAAAGTTCAGGAACTATAAAAACAAATTCCTGCTTATGTTTCTTTAGTTTAGTGGTTTTGTTTTAATTTAATTTTAATTATTTTAAAGTCATTTTCCATATTTTTAGGTCTTATATTTCATATTTACTTTCAGAGGTGTTCTTTTTTAATCTAATTGAAGTTTAAAAGAATAGGATATTTTGGGGGTTTTATAATGTGCCAAGACATCCTCTGCTGTGAGCTGCTTATATGCTTGGCAGCATCTCTTCATCTACATATACTATTGGTTATACAATATTTAGCTCCTCCCGGGGTTTTGAGTTGGTGGGGGCTTACGTGGAGAACAACCAGCTCAGTGACCATCTCCGAGTTCAATCTTTCAGGAATTAGTAGCGCTGAGTGGAGCAGGGACCTCCTGGTTGGGGATAGAAGCGGTTTTCCTGGCACAGTGGGGAACCAGCACCTGGGAGGTTTGGTTGAGTTTGCCCCAGGGGGAGCTTCACGAGCTGGACCTCGCCTCACTGTTCTGCTTGGTTTAGGCCATATTTCACAGAACTTTTGTCAGAGGCCACCCCTGCAGAAGAGGCAGCAGGTCCTGGGTCAGGAGAGTGAGTCCCTGTTCAACCCGTGTCAAACCCAGGGCTCGACGGTGGCCGAGCTGCTGCTGGGGCCGGGGTGTCGGGGCAGGCTCCTGGGGGGCCGTGGGCAGGGACAGCCCCGGCTGAGGTCACCACGGGGAAAAACTGGGTGTAGGTAGATCCTGTGAAGGCACAATGAGAGCAAGCAGTGTCAGAGTCCTCCAGCAGTAGCTTCCATTAAAGTGCCTGCCGTGGAGAAGGGACTCACGCAGCGCATTTTGACACCAATTTTCTAAAGTCATTTTCCAGACATAGAAATGTAACCTCTTTCAATTTAGCTAGAAGTTAGAGAGCGAATATCTGCAAAACAGGGCCATTTTCCCTCTCATCCTGCATATCCAGTGTGTCCTCCTCCTTTTGCTGCTCGTCGTCATTCCCAGTCTGCAGTTCACCCGCAGCGTTAAAAGCTTTTCATTCCACATCTGGAAGCTGAAGCTGTCTCAAAACTTTCTGCATCTATTTTGTCAGTCAACAAGAAGAATAAGGCCCCGGGGCCTCAGGGTGTAATTATGGGTGAGGTGAGCCCCGCTAATGGAAAACCTGCCTGTCCCCTCTGTAAACGTGCACCGCTTTTCTGCGGCAACTTGGATCATAATTTCAATAACGAACCTTCTGTCCTTTAACTGGGGTTGGGTTTGCTGCATGGTGCATCGCATCTCTTAATTTTCAAGGGGGTTTTGGAACGCTGATTTGCAAGCGTCTCTAATACCTGGTTGAACATTTTTCACTCAGTTTTGCTCAAACAGCAGCAGTCAAATTCCAGACCAAACAAAGAGACTTTAACATAAAACTGAAGGTTAATGACATCACTCCGAACAATCCAAACATTGGAAAAATCATCCAGTTCTCAAGCAGCAACTACAGACTCGGCACAAAAATAGGGTGAGCTTGTCCAAAGCAGTCAGACAGGGTTAGTCCATAGCCCATGTTCAGGAACTAGTGAATGCAAATGGATAATGACCAGCCCCAAAGCTTGAATGAGTCAACAGAAGTTTTCCCCTCAGCTTTGACGAGCTTCGAGTCGAGTTCTTAACTTGCTTCTGTCCCTGCTAAAATCAGCATCTGAAACCCTACCGACATCAGTGATGCAGAAACCAGTGGCAGAGGTCCTGTTTCAAAATTAAACACAAAAATCACATCATTTCAATTGGAATAAAATATCTGGAGCTGGATGGACAAGGCTGTGAGATCACAACTGCAGCCTTTACCTTCTAGAGGTCCCTCTGCCCTGTGTAGTTCACAGCCTCGAGGAGCGGGGCGTTTGGTGTTCTAGCTAACGGGTTGCTGTGCACATAACGACTTCGAAAATTTAAGCTCCTGAAGTCATTTACTGCCAAAAACGGAGCACGTAGTCGTGACGTATCTTCAGGGCCAGACGGGTTTTCAGGTTCTGCACTTTGAGCTCAGGTCATTAAAGTGGAGCTCAAAGAACTGTAGCATATTTTATAATTGGTGCTTTCTTTTCTTACCCATAGTAATAGTATTACTATATTCTTTACTTATTTCATATTCTATTATGCCTGAAGAGGTGCTAATGTGTTTTCATTTAAAGAATTACAAGACGTGGTTACTTAGAACGCTACATTACTCACAGTTTTGCAGATATTGAGTTTCATATTGTAAATAGAAATGCTTCTGTTATTGTATGAAGACTATTAAATTTTAAACCTACTGCAATAAAAGTAATCTACTATTTTGTATGAGTCATAACATTCATAGTTGCTATAAATGTTAATGAAAAAATGGAGTGAAGAAACCGCATGAGTGATAAAAGTCATAACTTAGACCAGACTTAATTTGCGTATTCACTATAAATTCACTCTTTTATGGATCCGTGAGTTTTGTCTGCTCTGCTCTGGCATGTTTTTTCAAGCATTAGCAGTATTGCAGCAGCACTGCTGCTCCCAACGTCACTATTGTCACCGTGGGGCAGGAGGAATTCTGAGGAATATGCAGAAGAGGAGGAGTAGGCCCAGTGGGAATATGTTTCTGGTAGAAAATCATCCGCCCTCTCAAAGTGTTCCCTGAAACCCCTCATAACCCCAGGGACCAGCCGATTCCTCTGTCCTTCTGCATCCAGCAGATCTGCATCATGTTTTCTGTGTTCACACTTGCCATTGTTGGCTCCACAAAATCTATTTTAGCTCTTCCAATTTCCCTTAACAAGATATTGCTTGTTAAAACGCATGTCTCTCTTCAGTAGGCTCTGTATGCCTGCTTGCTGACAGAGAAGTACAAGACCTCTGAGCATATGAGCTGTCAGAACATCAATGGATGTGCCACATTTTCCTGCTGGAAGTCTCCACAGTAAGACTCTTTGCCTTTCCAAGAACATATTTGTATCTTTGTCTCAGAATTTCTTTTCCTGATGCAGAAAAAAATTAATGTAATTCTGTGGCCTGTGTTGTGAAGAAAGTCTTATTTTATAAAATCCTATTTGCACCCTTGACTCTAGAATGGATTTTCTACGGGGTTGTATTTGGTTCTGTCTGTATTTTGTGAACGTGCTTCAGACTCGTGTTCAGTCTCACAGACCTTGTCTCTTGTACCCCTGTTTCTGTAAGGGTGCCTTGGGCTGTTCTCCTCACTTGTTTCAGTGCGGTTTGTGTGGTTCCTCACATAATAACCTTTTTCTTCCAAGAATAGCCCAATTAACCTCTTGTGTTCTTTCTCTCTCTCCAGCCAACACCAGAGCCGTGTTAGAAGGGTGGTCTCTTCTGGCACGCACCGAAGAGCCCACCGGTGGATGGGAAGCCCCAGGTCCAGGGAAGTGTGGAGCACGTCCCTTTGCCACGCTGCCAGGGAAATGACGATTTGGTGCCAGACTCGTGACTTCAGGAGGAGATCTAATGTTTGAGATGTTGATATCTTCAGATGTTGTTCTTTCCACTTACAGAACTGCACCCTGAAAAGTAAGGCTGGTAGGGACAGCCTGGGTTGAAAGTGAATCGTTCGTGGCTCAAAAATGGAATAATTTCTAGTTCAAATTCATTTGTGTTTTATTGGTATACAGTGATGAGAGCGGAAGGTACCAGGCATTACAGATGACTGTTCAGTCGTACCATCAGCTAAAGAATAGCCAGGGCATTTTGTGTTGCTACCAATTACATGTGACTCACAAAACTGCCCTTCAGGTATTAGATTAGAAAGCCTGACAGGTAAATATTTAGATACTCTAAGTGGAAATATCCAAAGAGGGGAAGAGCCTTTTCCAAGAGTTTTGAATACTTCTGAAACCTCAGGGCTTCCTTATGATTAAATATTGGGGAAAAATCCTTTCAGAAAGCTGCCCCATAAATCTCAGTGGTTTGGGAGCCGGCGGGGAGGGCTGGCTCCCAGGCTCTGCCGTGGCTCCTGGCTCCCACCTCGCCCACCGCCGCGCCGCAGCCGCCCGTTTGCAGACAGGGGCTCGATAGGTGACTGCTGCTCCTCTCGCAGTAAAACATCTCAGCAGCAAAGGTATGTCCAGGAGAACATTTATCACAAGGTGCAGCCCACAGCTGGGCTGCCAGCGCAGTCTGTAGCCACGCTAACCTGTGCTGAAACACGCCAGAAGCGGGGGCTTTTCATGAAATCTGTTCATCTTTTCAACAGAGCTCTCCAAGAAACCGCCTGCCCCGTCTGTCCCATAAGGCATGTCCTCGCTGTGGAACCCGGCCCCTGTCGCTGTGTGAGTCAGGACAGGATACCTGAAAGTGGGACCCACAAAGCTCTCCTGGACAACAGCCCTGGTACCAGCAGTGGCCACGGGTCGCAGAGGGTCTGCAGTGGTGGTGCAACAGCTCCCCCCGTCCTCTGCTGCTCCCCCCGTCCTCTGCTGCTCCCCTGTCCCCTGTAACATCAAATCTGAGCTGCCTTTCTTTGCTTGGAGCCCAAGAAGTTCACCAGGGCGTATATTCTGCCCCCAGTGCCAGCTGGCCTCCTCACATCGACCGATTGCCAAATGACCCTCTTTGGGATTTCTCCTATTCTGTGCCTCACGTCTGGGGAAAAATGACTGACCAATAACACCCTCCTACCGACCCCACCGCTCTTCTGCAAGTCACTCCCTAAAATTCTTTCCTTTGCTTTGACATTTTTAAAAACCTTGACAACAATGAAGTTCTTTATGTGCCAAGACTGGTGTCTGCCATGGTGACCAGGGCTGCTTCCCTGCTTTCCCCAAGTTCCTGGCTGTCTGCACTGTTTTTTTGCAGTGCTGAGAGCAATGGGCTCTGGTGGCACCCACACAGCAGCACAACAGCAGCACCATCGCTTCTAAAGTGACAGACCTGTGGTTAAAATAAAAGTATCTACTGAAGAAGTTGAGGGGGAAAAAATGGAAGAGCTAAGCTGTTGGACTCGGTTCAGTAGCAAGTTGACAGCAGAGAGTAGAGGAGAAACAGAATTTGGGAATATGTATGGAAGGATGGCTGTATGATGCACAGTTCAGAGGTAGGTGCTTTGGTGGGAGAACTGGCATCCTCCAGATTTTCTGGGGGAAGGCAGGTTCCTAGGAACACTGGAGCCTTCTTGACTAAGTTCACTCTTTCTGTGTAGTTCTCTTGCTGCTGCCCGGTCACCATCCCCGACTGTAGAGCTCAGAGAGCACCATGGGCAAGCACGTCTCTCGATAGACACTGCTTCAAGCCCATCCCTGCACCAAGAGCAGGATTGTGCCCTCTGGTCCCTTCACCACGGGTGTGGGTCACGGTGACAAACTGGAGGTGCTTTGTGTCAAGCAGCGCAGTAGAAGACCAAGTTCAATCTGTATTATAAAGCTGAAATTTCCCAGAGAAAATCATAAAAAAAAAAAAGAGTGTGACTGAAAAGGCATGAATCAGATGTTTCACCAGAGGAATTTGTGTTACCCCAGAGCCCCAAGGTGTCTGAGGCGTCTGACTGGGACTGTCCCAGGGAATACAGGACCTACAGAAAACAGGCATTTTTCTGGAGGGGCAGCAGGTGGCCAGGGCACCCCAGGGCAACGAGCAACAGATTGGCTGTCTTTTTCTAGACCCTAGTTTTGGGCTTTAAACAACCAGGAGGTTTTACAGAAAATACAGGTCTTCCTGTGAAATTGCTTTAGTAACGAGGCTTTTAATCCACTGGTATCTGTAAATTACTGTCATCTTTGATGACTGTCGTTTTCATGTGACAGTCACCACAGTGCAGCTTCAGGATATTGTGATTTTTAGCTGAACGCAGTGCGTATGACACTGAACATCCTGCGTTTGCGTGCCCAGTTAACAAGTGACATACGCTCACCGTCACCTGTTCGGTCCCTCTCTATCTTTCATTTCGTTCAGGAGTTATTTTTTAAAAAAAACAATACTATTTTACTGTAGGATAATTGTTTAAACAGCTGCTGGATGTGACAAATGACTTCCAGGAGAGATGATGGGACAATTAAATGCCTCCTTGCCCAGCAGTATCTGTGAAAATGGGAAGCTGAGCTTCACACAGGGACTGGGGCAGCCGATGGAGCAGGTTCCTCCAGGGACCTGTGGGTGAATGGTCTGGTCTCCAACCTGATCTTCTCCTGTAGCAGGTGGTTCTTCATCCTCCCGTCCCTGCCATTGCCTTCTGCGACTGGGGCGGTGGGGCTGGAGCCCTGGCCAGTGTAGGGCAAGCAAATGGAGTCATTCAGTACCTGAGCCTTCTCCATGTCCTGGGTGACCAGGGCTCCCGTGGGGCTGATGCGAGCCCTGGGAAGGAGCACTCCTCTGGGGAGGGCACCCAGTCGGCAAATGGGCCTCTCGGAAGAGTCACCTACCGCTGTACCCCTGGCCTTTCCTTGGTTGCTCTGGTCATTGTACAGGGAGCAGATCAGGCTACTTTACTGGGCTCCATCTCCCCTGAGGTGATGGGTGTCCCCCCTGCACCCTGCAGAGCACTGAGCAGTTCTGCTGGGCACTCCGGGCTGGGGGAGAAGACTCTTCCTCTGGTTGCCAACTTTCCATTCTTCTTCCATTTCTTCTAACAAATTAGAACCACCTGAGATTTCTTTCCCCCTACACTTTTAAATCAATTATTCCTTCCAACCTTTCAAAAATATGGTGGGAAAATGAAATTAGTTAATATTGCTTTTTACATCAAATTTCAATCTTTCAACCTATTCTCATAAGAAAACTATTTGCTAGAGTAAGCAGTTCTGGAAGGTGGCTGCATGATTTATTTTTCCTTATTGTTCTATAGCATTTCTGCTCTGCAGATATCAGAGAGACAAGAGTGAACTGCGCTTTCTCACACTGCGCTTTGTCATCAAGTTTATCTATAAATGATCCAAAGACAGCAAGCTCTCCCTATTCTTGGTAACTTTTGTGAAGCCTATCAAATTTGCAAAGCTTCAGGGAAAACCATAACTTGTCCTTAAAATGCCCTTCTCTTTTCCTTTGTGCCCTCGGTCAGGGAACAGTGATTGCGGCTGCTTGCCCGGCATGGGGTGCTCTCCCACGGGCACCAGAAGGTGTGTGATCCCCTGGCACCAGCTGCGAGAGAACAGGGAAGAAACGGGCCATTGGATATGAAGCTGAGGTGAAAAGGAACATTCTCCCCTTTTGCCGGGGTCCTCCCCACTCGGTCCCTTTGTCCCACCCCGCTCCTGCGCCCCTGCTCCCGCCCCCCTTCCCTTTTGGGGAAGCCTGGGGTCCCGGCTGTAGCCGTGGCTGGGAACGGCTCTGTCTGAGGGGGATCACGGGGCAGAAGGAGACGGGGGGACGCTGCCACCGACGCAGCGGGACCAGCGACGGTGCTGCTGGTGAGCCTGGTGGTGTCTGGTGTTAGGGGCACGGTCACCGCTCTGGGCATGGAAGGGCAAAGCAAGAGCTCCAGCCTGCAGGTTAGAGGACTCTCGTGATCATTGTCAATATTTTTTCTAATACTCACACTAGTATTTGGTGCTGAGCCTTGTAGATTTTTGAAGTCACGGGTGTCGCAAGGAGAGGGGTAATTCCACTCCGTGGGACACCTGCGTTTGTGTCACTCACGGCGTCTGGCCAAATGAAACCTCAAAAGTGCCTGTTTCTCCTTGCCCAGCCATCCGCTTCTGCTCTGTCTCCAGGGGTTACCTGTTCATTTGTCTTCAAGGCAGGGGAAAAATTGTCAAGATTTTCTTAAGAATAATTGGGCTCTTGAAGTAATGTTAAATAGCCTCAGAAGATTTTTTTACTGGTGCAGAGGTGCTGCTTCTCTTTGCTAAAAAGGAAATGAGAGGATTTAAAGTAGTTCTGCTGGAGACAGGGTGGTGTGTACCCCGTGGCAGCCTCCACGGGGGGGTGTTGGTGCCGTGTCTGCTGACAGTTTGCTCGTCTCCCCCGTCTGGTTCCCGACTCGCTCGGCTGCGTCCAACGCCCCCTCGGTCGCTGGCTCCAAACCCTGTCAGGCTGACGAGGAGATGTTTGTCCAAGGTGTATCCGAGAGAGCTCCGGAGATTTCAAGTGAAACTGCTGGGATGCTGTGGGGACGTCACACCTCACCGATGTCTCCTCTCTGCTGTCAGGCGACAGATGGTATGTGCTTCTCATGTTAAATAGAGCTGCAAAGAGCTGCAAGAGCAGGATGAGATTTAAGTATTGAGTATTGTTTAGTTAATCCAGAGAGCCCATTATTTCTATGACTTACTCCTTGAAACTTTAGATTTAAGCACCTTTGCTCAGGTGGCACTGTGGGCTTCTGAACCTCACTAAGTCCCTGGTGGGACCTTCTTGCTCCAGACAGCTTCCCAGCCCGCAGGGTACATCACCACATGTACATCATCCTCTGCCAGCCCCGTCTCTGAAGCAGGGGATCCTGGGGCTGAGGAAGAGGGTGCCAGGCTCTGCCTCCCACACCCGTCTCAGTGGCAGCTGAATGGCCATGGACTGCAGGAGACCAGGAGCCAAGGGCTGGAGGCCACCGCTGCCTCTTCTGTGTGTCTGTGTGTCAGAGAGCAGCTCTCTGTGACAATAGATAACTCACCTTGCTTCTCCTGCCCCTTCCTCTCTGTCCCACTGGTTTTCAGAGGCTGCCATGGGGACTGCCTGGCACCACACACCATCTGTGGGTCAGCGGGGATGGGGACAACTGCTGTCATTCAGAGACAAGTGGTCTCCTTTGTGCATTGCAACCTGAGCTCTTGTTGGAGCGGATGTGAGACGGCACACATCAGTCCAGCCACCCTCCAGCTCGGGCTGCTCCCTGCGCTAATGATGTTTGAACGTGATGTGAATCTTCTCTGCTTCGTTTCACTGGAGCTGTGATCTCCTGGGAGATGTGACTTTCACCTCAGGTACAGTGCTGCTAGCCATGCCTTTCCCCCCACTCCAACTGCACTGAGCACAGGAAGGACATGGAGCTGTTGGAGCGGGGCCAGAGGAGGCCACGGAGATGCTGGGAGGGCTGGAGCCCCTCTGCTGGGAGGGGGG
>JAHREE010137843.1:0-11004 GCA_033628505.1 Tringa tobata | reverse complement strand
TCCCCCCATGGCACCCTGCCACCACCCCTCATCTGGGTGGGATCTGCTCTGCTAACGTCCGTCCACCCTGTGCCCTCTGCCTTGTGAAGGTGGGGACACATCACTGTGAACAGGCACCATCTCCCCTCACATTGCTCTTCAAACGCTGGGCTGACTTTGAGAGGACCCTGCCAGTGTGTTGCCTGTTGCCCTCTCCTGCCAGGTCATGGGCTGCAGCATCACACAGGGACAGTGTCACCAATTAAAGAGCTTTAAAGAATCTCATTTTAGCTGTGAAGCCACAGAGGAGAGGGGTTATTAATGTGTCCTTCTAGGGCAGACTGTTCACTGGAAATCATAGAATCATAGAATGGTTTGGGTTGGAAGGGGCCTTAAAGATCATCTAGTTCCACCCCCCCTGCCATGGCTATGAAGCATTTTGTACTTTGGTGTGTTTGGCCCTGTTTCCACCAACTTTGGCCCTGACTGTGTCCCAGACATCTCAGGGCATCTGGACCTGGCTGATAGGGCTCAGAAGAGGCCAGATCAAGTCCTTTGTATCTGTGCATGTTTCCACTTTCACCAGGAGCTCCTCCATCCACACACAGTGGATTGACAGCTTGGTCTCCGCAAGGAGTGGGCAGGCACTGCAGTGTTGGTTTTCAGCATCCAGCTGTCCACTTCTTCATATACAGATTATGGACCCAGTTGTCCTCTCACATTAGGCAGCAGCAGCAAGGACATTCAAGGCACTGGTGATACTGCTGACAAGCTGCTTTTCCCGAGGTTGTGGCACATTTCAATTGCACACTTGCATTACTGTGAAATAAGGCTCAGCTGACTGTTTCTCAGCCCAGTCCCTTCAAAAATGCCCAGGACACCTGTGGCCCTCAGCAAAGACCCCCATGGGAGAGACAGCTTCCTTCATACATGTGTTTTATATCAGCAGATGGCCAGGAGATGCATAGCTCCAGCTCTAGCTCCAGGTAAAGTGCCAGTATGGACAGCAATGAGTAAGTGATGACTTCTGTGGTGGGAATGCTTCAGGCAAGCTTGCTGCTGATCTGGAGGCACTACTTTTGGGTGGCAACCTGGCAGCACGGTGAAGAGCAGAGGTGAGCTCAACCCATCACTGTCAGCGTCCAGAGCACACAACGTGGTCTGGCTCTTTTCCTCCTTTTCTAATTGCTCTTACAGACTCCTGGGATCTTTTCTGCAAGGAAGACAGTCGAAAGGAAACCCAAAACCACATGGTTTTGGAGGGCCACCAGCTGCCAAAGTGCAGCCCATAGATCACAGTCTGGGAACAAATGCAACAAAATACTTCACCTTTCCACTGACTACATTGAGTCCTTAAAATGCTTAAAATGCTTTAAGCAAGGCTTTGCATGATCCTCTTCCACTCAAAGTCAAGTAAAGGCACCAAGGCACACGTAAATCATTTAATTCATTCGCCAGGTCAATGGCAGGTCTGCACAAGAAAATTCAGGGATCCTCAAATTTTGGCTCCTGCTCCACTCTTTAAAATTGCCAGCTGCTGAAGTCGGGCAGGGAGGGGAGATGCCAGCATGTCAGTGAAGTAGCTCCTTGCAGAGGGTGAACCAGAGTGGTCTGCATCAGGTGCCAAAATTTGGATCGCTTATTCACTCTGGAACACACATAGTTGAACAAAAGGGATGGGACAAAAGTAATCTTGACTGGAGCAAAGCTCAGGGATGTCCCTTCTGCTTGTTGGCATCAGAGGTCTTTCAACAGCCTCTGATTATTGGAAGTCCTTACACAGTCCCAACAAAGAACACAGGTTCCTTCTTGGGATTTGGCACTTCAGATGCCCCCAGACTGCCTGGCAGGACGCAAACTGGGGAATCTTTCATCATAGGAACCATGGGGACGTCATCCCTTTGCTGTGGCCATGCACAAGTGCTTGGGCAGGTAAGCAACCACCTGCAGCATTTCCCCCAGCAGCTCTCCTAGTGCTCCCCATACAAGCAGGAACTGGAAACCTAAAGCTAAACCTAGCTTTTTCTCAGTGTTTCCTCGCAGAGTAGACATGCTCTTTGGAGAGCAGAGAGGATTTTTCACATTTCTTTTTTCTTATTCTGTTCTGTTTACTCTAGCAGATAGGCCATAATCCAAACCATAATTTTTACGGGACTGTCAAATCCTGTCTCTGATGTTTATAAGTATCTGCCTTGTCATCTGCTGTGTTCCCCCCACCCCTGCACACATCACACAGGCTCCAAAGGAAAATTTTGCTTCTGCCAGGGCTTTGCTCAGCTGAGTCAGTGCTGAAGCCCTACATGCTCAGGATTTTCCTCTCTGCCCACAACCTCCCTGGCAGCCCCGGGCCTGCAGCTGGAAACAGGTCTTTAGGCTGCTGGTTGCTCCATAAAGCAAATCTGCTCCATGGGTATGAGACCTCAGGCAGAAAAGTGGCATCAGACGTGTTTCATTAGCCTCCTGCAGAGCAATGAGGGAGATTGTGGGTTGTCTCATGAATTTGTAGAGTGGGAGTGGAGCAGCATCCTGACTGAAATGTATTTCAGGTTATTCACAGAATTGTAGAATGCTTTGGGTAGGAAGGGACCTTCTAGATCATCTAGTTCTAACTGCCCTTACCCTGGGCAGGGACACCTCCACTAGAGCAGGTTGCTCAAAGCCTCATCCAGCCTGGCCTTGAACACCTCCAGGGATGGGGCATCCACAACTTTTCTGGCCAACCTGTTCCAGTGCCTCACCACTCTTATAGTAAAGAATTTCTTCCTGATATCTAATATATATCTCCCCTCTTTCAGTTTAAAACCATTCCCCCTCATCTTATCACTACAGTCCCTGATAGAGTCCTTTCCCATCACTCCTGTAGGCCCCCTTTAGGTACTGGAAGGGACTATAAGGTCTCTTAAAGCATTCTCTTCTGCAAGCTGAAGAACCTTAACTCTCTGAGTCTTTCCTCATAGGAGAGGTGCTCCAGCCTCTGATCATTTTCATGGCCTCCTCTGGACCTGTTCTAACAGGTCCATGTCTTTCCTGTGCTGGGGACTCCAGAGCTGGATGCAGTACTCCAGGTGGGATCTCATCAGAGCAGAGTAGAGGGGCAGAATCACCTCCCTCGACCCACTGGCCATGCTTCTTTTAACCTTCAAAGCCCAATTTCTTCATGTCTTTCTCACCCACGAGATAGGAGCAGGGCCGAGATAATCCTGTGGGGTTGCTGGTGGCTTGGGAAGAGGGCAGATGGACCCTCACATCAAGCTGTGCCACAGCACACAAGGGGTGGGCTGGACCAGCCAAGAAGGGAGGAGGAAAGTACAGAGCAGCAGGTTGTCCCAACCACTTATTTACATCTCAGATGACATTTCTGTTCCACTTCCCCTGCCCAGAGAAAAGCAGAGAGCCTCCAAGGCAAAAGGGATTTATTTGATCTGCCATGCCAGCAAAACCCAGGCAGACAACAGAGAGGATGAGATGCCTGAGCTCCACTCAATATCCAAGGACAAACACATGACCACATGATGGAGGGGTGCTCGCTTGAACTGTTCCCATGCATTTCCATGGGAACAGGACAACTGTTTTGGTTTCTTCTTTTTAATACTTCTTTTATGATTATTCCTGAAATACCCTGCTAGCTAGAGACTTGGCCTTAAGAGATAAGGAAGAGGAAATGTCACAGACTGTTGTTAATAAATTATTTTTCCCATTTCTTGGTGCCAGGAAAAGCAGCTCTTGTGGAAGAAAACAGATCATGGGTTATGCTCTCTTCAAATTATGTACTTCAGAGATGGTAGAAATTATAACATGCACCAATAGGTATAGCATGTTACTTGGAAGCTGGCAGCAAAGAAAATCTTTTCTGTAGTAAAAGAAAAGGTCTTAAAAGATGACCTCTCATCTCTTGTGCTTATATAGGTGGTTCAGGCTAGTTTTAGGATCACAATCAATTCTTCTTCACATACACAAAATGAGGGCTTCATTTGGCTCCCCACAAACACAAGATGAAGAGCTAATTCCTGCCTCAAGAAATGGATCTTATAATTGCAGCTGGAACCAGCATTATTTGCCAGGAAAGCAGGACAGCTGTGATTTTACAGCACTTCCAGTAGCTGTATTTGCACTGTTCAGGTTGAAAGTTTCCATGCTGATGCCGATCTCTGCCACAGTGCACGGAAAAAGTAGTTTCCAAATTGTCACTGTCTCTGGGGCTGTCTGTAACCGAAAAACATTTTATTTTTCTCTAAATATTTTTGCTGATTTTTTTACCATCGCCATCTTCAGGGAAAAGAGCTAGAGTCTGATGAGGACATTTTAATATCAAGTCTATTCTTTCTGTGGGAAATCCACCCCAGTTCAGGCAGGGATATAATGAATGGTTAAGAGTTCTCCAGCTGCAGACACTCAGCCAAGTCTCCCTCTAAACCAGCTTCACTGTCCCTGTCTTAGGGACCAGACTAGTACTGGCCACTGGTGGGATCCCCAGCATTGTACCACATCTGGGTAATAAAGTACAATATGGTGGTCCAAGATGGACAGTCCAGTCAAAAAGCAACAGTCTTGGCCTCATTACCCGTGAGATCTAGGGGAAGAAGGCTGTTTTCCATGCCTGGGAACCTGCAATACCATGAAAACTCACCTGGCTCAAAAAATACCTCCTGCTCCAGCAGTACCAGCTGCTTTTGCCCATAGCCCTGTCGTTTGAGATGTTCCCCTGACAATCCACGTCCCTCCCACAAGCAGGTGACAATTGCACCAAACACAAGCCACTGCACGCCCCGTGCCACAGCCACACTGCACTTACCCTTAAGTGGCCCATCACAAGGCAGAGCTGTGAGCCAGAGTGTGGCTGGGATTAAACAAATTAATCCACCCCCTCCAGCAAAGAGAGAACTACAGGAGGGT
This sequence comes from Tringa tobata, assembly GCA_033628505.1. Taxonomy (NCBI): domain Eukaryota; kingdom Metazoa; phylum Chordata; class Aves; order Charadriiformes; family Scolopacidae; genus Tringa; species Tringa tobata. The sequence goes on along the minus strand of JAHREE010137843.1, from coordinate 6,132 downwards.
GGCACAAGGACACTTAAAGGTGACATCAACGAGGTGAACAAATTGGTAAGAGCACTTTGGGACAATCACCTTTAAATCCCCCCCTGACAAGTGTCTCTAACAGAGCATTTGGATCAGATTTGTCAGGACAAGGTCTTGAGCATCAGTCAGACATCATGAGCATCCCGAGCATGAGTCAGACATCACGAGCGTCCCAAATCCATCCGAGACCCAGGATTACATACATCCCTTCCAGCATCTCACCTCCACAAGGCAACGAGGTTGCCTCTCTGGGCCCTGTTGCAATTGGATTTGCCACGTTGATCACTGGGAATGGCACACGCTGAGCTGCTGAGAACACCAAGGGATGCAAAGCATATCACATAGTATAGAATCATAGGATTGCCTATGTTGGAAGGGACTTTTAAGATCATCTAGTCCAACCATCAATGATATAAAAATATAATCTTATGTTTGCACCATTCCTTCAGTCCTCCGTTACATTTGATAACTATCAGCCAAGCTCTGCCAGGCAGGGACATCTGGAACAGGACAGCTGTTTAATAATCCCTGCAGCAGCAACAAAGTCATTTAAGATAAGCAATGAGAAGGGATTTCACACTGATTGGCGACCAGGAGCTGGTTATAGGAGTAGACTGGAGACCCCAATGGAAAAGGTATAGGGACTCTGACGAAGAGTATTAGGGTTTTGACAGGGATTGGGCAACGTTAGATCGTCAATGCAGGCATCAAAATTGACAGCAATAGAGATCCTCCGAAACCAGAGTCACCTTCTGGTGGGGAAACAAGAGCCTGTGGAGACAGACCGAGCTGCTGGGCTGAACCCCACTGTATTTCTGCTTCCCAGCACAGCCTTGGTGGGATGATGTCCTGGGCATCTCCAAATGCTTTCATTGAGAGCATGCAGAAGGGGACAGCTGGTGAGGGCGGGCACGCACACAGAGGCAGCTGACCCACCACACGTGGGACCTGCAGATTCATGCACAACAGCTACCTGTCTGGGATTTGGGCTGAAGGGGCATCCCAGGTAACTGGCCCATTCATTTATTTCAGTGGGTATCCAGGGAAATAAAATTGTAAATAGGTATTATTAAATATAAGTAGAATAAATAATAACAATGAAAAGAATAATGAACAATAATAGAACAAAATTTAAAACTATACTAGTAGAATAACTAGTAACAGAATTGATAACAATAGAGATATTAAAAAATAATCACAAGGGTGGAGCCATCCAATGGCAGTATCTGGTTGCAGTATATGACCTAATACACAGCATAGCACACCACGCATAACACCGTGGGAACTTCAAACCATGGTTCAACACCCCCCTCAGCACCCATCCTTGTCACCAAGCTGTCAACTGCAGCTAAAGCCCCGGTCTGGGAAGGGATCCTCCATCCAGACCTGGACCAAAACACAACCAGGACTACAAAGCCCCTGGGACCAGCTTGCTAGGAACGGGGTTTTGAAGTCTGGTGGCATCAACACTGACCAAAGCAGGGAGAAACCTTCATGCCAAAGCCTGATTCAGATGCCCATCTTGTGTTTTTTTTTCCAAAAGCAATTTAATATTAAAGGGAATGAGCAGCTCCCAGGCTCAGGACTGGCAACTTCCAGGTGAGTGCACATATTCAGATGAAAATCCTGAAGGTGCCAGACCTGGAGGGTAACATACACTGATGTGCTGCGACACGCATGAATGCTTCAGCAGGTCTCTGGACTCAGGCTGTGCTGGACAAGCAGAGACAACAAATCCCCGACCTGTTGAGATGCAGCCTGAGGCAGAAGACATCAGCACTAATGAGGTGTTTGACATCTGCCAGGAGCCTTCACAGCCTCTGCACAATTATGCAGGTGAGCGTAAGGAGGAGATAATACACTGATGGTGGCTTGACATGGACCTATTGAACCTTGAATACCGGGAGCAGGGGCTGCTCTCCTTGCAGCCATGTGGGTCATCCGAGGCCAGGGTATCTGGGGAGAGAAACAATTTCCACACATCCCCTTGCACTGAATCCACCTGCTTCATGCTTATGTAGGCAGTGATCCTTCACACGTCCAGCAAAACCTCACCAGTGGCAAAGCAAACGCTGCCCAGGAAGCATCCATGGACCATGCAAAGCACAACAGCAGCCCAACTCATGCCTTGAGCTGGAGGGGCTCACTCAGCAGAGCTCCTGGGTGTGCAGGTGAGACCCCAACTGCAGAGCACCTTTGCTGCATGACCGGCCCCAGGATGCCAGGAAATAGAAAACCATCCCAAACCTCAGATATCTCTTTCTCAGCCCCATTCTTACTAGTAAAATCATGCAAGTCACAGAATCGCAGAATCACAGAATTTTAGGGGTTGGAAGGGACCTTTGGAGATCACCTAGTCCAACCGCCCCTGCCAAAGCAGGGTCACCTAGAGCAGGTTGGACAGGAACACATCCAGGTGGGTTTTGAGTATCTCCAGAGAAGGAGACTCCACAACCTCTGCAGCTCCATAATGACTCACACAACATCAAGGTCCCTCCCCAAACTGCCACAGATGCTGTTTGCTACAAGAGGCCAGAATTTTGTCTCAGCTACCAGCTGTCACAGTCATGGAGAAAAGCAAGCCCACCCTCTCCACATTTGCTTACACAGCTCCCAAACCACATTCAGTAAGGCACAAAATCCATCAGACAGAAGCAGAAAACACAAAGCCATCCTGCAATGGACACAAACCTTGCCCACTTTCTAGGCAAACCTAAAACATAGAATCATAGAATGGTTTGGGTTGGAAAAGCGATCTTAAAGCTCATCTAGTTCCAACCCCCCTGCCATGGGCAGGGACACCTCCCATTAGACCAGGTTGCTCAAAGCCCCATCCATCCTGGCCTTAAACCCTTCCAGGGATGGGGCATCCACATCTTCCCTGGCCAACCTGTTCCAGTGCCTCACCACACTCACAGTGAAAAATTTCTTCCTGAAAAACTACACATTTTGTTGGCTTTGCAAATATAACGCATCTCCTGATCTGGTGGGTCTGATCCAGTAGGAGGCTTTTTTGTACCAGCTGCAACTGTCCTAAAATGCATATTGTGACCAGCCAGATGGGGACAGCTGACTCCTACTACGGCATCTAAGACCACCTGGCACCGCAGTTAGAGCTGGGGGCAGCCCAGGGACAGGCCACTGGGGCATCAGATCCAGCCTTTGGTCAGCGGAGCAAGGATAGTGCCACGCTCAGAGCCCCCGTGACAGCTGCCTGGTTGGGACTCATGGGCCAGAGAAAGGAAAATGTAATCACACTGTTTTAATTAAAGACAATGGAAGCTTTCCAGCCACATCGTTACAGCCCATGGGGAGACAAAAATCCCTCATCTGCTAAAGGGATAAAATAAAATGCATTGTCACGCTGGGGATCAAGCTGATCTGAACTTTGTATTCCTCATCTGCTGTGTGCTTAATTCTCGGCGTTGTTTTTTTTTTAATTGACTGCAGATTTTCTTTGGTTTCATAACTTTATCTTTGAAGCGGATTCTTTGTATTCCTTACAGAAACAGCCTTCGGGGTGTATGAGCAGGGCTGGTGGGGGGCTTCGCAGGGCTGATAAGTGATGATATTTTCCCTGCAGCAGGAGCCAGCGTCAAGTGAGACACGATGTAGAGTCTTCGCTGATGAGCAAGGAGTAGGAGGCAGCAGCATATTTCCAGCCATAAAACAGGGGGACATTAAGAAGTTACAGGCAGCTTTGGCAACACGGAGCTCATTAGCCCAGTGGGTAGAAAATGGATTGCAGAGGCAGCAGCCTTGCTAGGAATCAAGCAGGGAAGAGGTGGTAAGGACCTGTGCAGGCAACGGGCAGTAGCCAGCAGTGATGGAAGGCAGCCATGAGGGCCAAGGCTGCTTCTCATGGATGTCATGGCAGACCGTCGGGAGAAAATGGTTCTTCTCTCACAGCCACTGCTGAGTCGTCTGCCTAAAACATTCATCTGAGCACCAAGATGCCAGGACAGAGAAGGGGGATGAGACAAACCTTTTAGGACATGATGAACCTTGAAAAGCACAGAGATTTGGGCTCCCAGAACAGGAGAGATTCTTAGGATGTGCTCTAGCCACTGGGCTGAAGCTCACTTTTGGGGTCTAAGTAGGCTTTTAGGTCTTCTCCTAAATGACTTGCATGCAAAGTCAAAGGAAGTCTGAAAAGTGGGAACTGGAACCCAGGTTTTAGCTTCACATTTTACTATTTTCTTCCATCCATTCCTCTTCTGTGGATATTTCCTGATGTTCTAAGTTTTGTCTTTCTGAGGACATTATATTTGGAGGAAAAACCAAGGGCACCGCAAATTGATTTTCTGAGTTAGACTCCATGATACAAGTGGCAATTCAGTAGGATAAGCTCATTCCTTTTTTCACTTTTTATGGATTTCATTAAGAAGCATGAACAGGCAAAAGTTCCTCTAAGCAATCATATTACCAGCCTAATTTGCTAGACTTTCATTAAAGCAATTAAAGATAGAATGATGCAATGACCCAGTTCGGGACCCAATTAAGACTGAATCAATAAATCAGTAGGTTTAAATCACCACCATAAGGCCACAGACAATCAAAACAAGTTATGAGGCTGATGCTAAACAGAATTACTGTGTTAACATTCCCACAGAATTTAAAGAATGAAATACTTTCCAGTTGAGGTCCCCAGCTCTTCTTAGCGCAAACAGCTTGCTGGTGATGGACATGGCCTGGTTCAGGTCCATCAGCCTGCTGGGGAACGTTTCCTGGGTGCCATCCCCAGCTATGTGGTGGCCATATGTAGCCCTGTGCATGATAACTTCCAAGCATGGGTGTCTGGACCCATCCATTTGTTCAGCCACATTTGGATATAAATGACCTCGTTGGTCTGTCACCACCGCCTCTGCTTAGACAAGTAAATGCCCCAGGTGCCAAGCTGACGTATCCTTCTTAGCCCAGCTGTTAGCTCTTTCTTGAAGGTCTTTGTCTTTCTTCCAATGGAATGGAACAGTGGCAGTTGATCCTGTCCACAGATTTAATGTGAACCACTGGTAAATTCAAGCACATGACAACTGCTGCATAATATGACTTTTTCACCCCAAATGATCCTCTTGGCCAGCATCACGGAAAGTTCATAGAATCATAGAATGGTTTAGGTTGGAAGGGATCTTAAAGATCACCTAGTTCCAACCCCCCTGCCATGGGCAGGGACACCTCCTGCTAGACCAGGTTGCTCAAAGCCCCATCCACCCTGGCCTTGAACGCTTCCAGGGATGGGGCATCCTTCAGGAAAACATTTAGAGTACTGACCTTGTCAACATGTATTTGCACAGACACTCAGCTTCTCTGGGGAATAAAAGAAGGAAAACAAAGGGTGAAGGTTGAAAGTAAAATCTGAATTCTTCCTTTGTTCCTTGGGATCTTTAACTAACTTGTACATTACCTGGACTTGTTAGTGAATGCTTGGTCAATGCTGCAAGCTGTTGCCCTGGGCTAGTGAAGCCCATGCCCGGGGAGGCTATTAAGTCTCCATCCTTGGTGATATTCACAAGCCATCTGGATGTAGTCCTGGAAACCTGCTCTTGATGACCCTATTTGAGCAAGGGGGTTAGACCAGATGACCTCCAAGAGGTCCTTATCAACCTCAAGCATTCTGTGGTTCTGCCTTGAGATCCTTGCAAAGCACACTAGGAATGAGCATGCAACTACTACAAATACTTAGGGAGGAAAGAGGAGTTGGAGTCCCTGAACACAGGCTTCCAAAGTAATCATCAGCTGACTCAGCAGTGGACTCTGATGCTGACATGTTTGGTGGCAGTGAAGCTAAACATGTCTTAAGAATTCAGTCTTGGCCTGATCATAACTGAAGTCTCTCCTTAGATATTGTGACCTAAAAGTGTCTGAAAACTTGACCTCTTTCTTCTTTCCACACTTGAAATTCATGATAAAATCCTATAATTTGAGTCCTGAAAAAGCAGAGTAGCCTCATCCCAAGCCTTCAGTTTATGCCATGTTGTCCCTCTGCTTTGGTCTGGCAGAGACATTATAATAATATAAAGTAGTATAATGTAGTATAGTATAATATAATATAATATAATATAATTGCATTGTACTGTATTGTGTTACATATATTCATATGTAATACATACA
>JAHREE010137838.1:0-12461 GCA_033628505.1 Tringa tobata | reverse complement strand
AACCACCTCCTCTCATTCTCCACATTTGAAGTCTGCCTTACTCTATTTTTCCTTCTCATTGAAGTTCCCTGTCTTGCTTTCCTCTCGGTTTCCACTGCCCTCAAATTTTTTTTTACCTTTCCCTGATCTAACAAAGGAAGTGTGGATTAATCTCATTTGCCCCTGAAGGAAATTGTTTCTTTTCTGTATAAAGGTTGGAGTGAGCAAACTTGACTAACAGTAACACGTCTCTACATAACTTGCACGGCTTTTAATACATACATTGACTGCTCTTACAATATTTTTTTTTCTCTGGGGCGTGATCTCTAAGCAAATAGGAACAACTAGCAGAGTTTCCACATCCAACCTAAAAATAGTGTGTGGGGGGGTATTTTTCTTTAATCAGTCCTAAGCATTTAGCAATTTGATAGCATCTGGCTTATGACTACATCACCCTGCTGATAGCTTAAAATTTACATCAAGGCAATATTACTCCCAGGACAGTATAAATGCAAAGACTCTGGACTTCAACCATTACCTTTAAAAATGTGCAAGGAACTGCAATGAGAAAAGGGACACAATTTCCTCACAAAGGCATTTTTTTGCATCATCCCATGATAACTAGACAGTGTTTATCTTTTCTAACAGCTTATTTTCCTTTACAGGACCAATATTCCCGTCATGAACCATTACCACCCTAAACCTTCTTGTCTCAAGTATTTAGAGATGTTCACTTTGCTGAAATAGAAAATGGGCTTTATTAACACACCAAAAACTATATAAGAAACAGAGCAGTGGGGGGGGAGTGGTGCAGCAGCAGCAGCTTTTTAGAAGGCTTTATGAATTTGTACGTGAAAGCTTTCATTGCCACTATCATGCATAGGAAAAAGAGAGAAGAAAATTCAGAGTAAATTTTTTCAACAGCGGCTAGTTATAGCCCAGCAAAACAGAGAGGAAAAAATGCTTTGGAGACATTAAAAGATATAAAACCATAAATAGAATAAAATAGGTGAAATAGTTGAGGATCACTTATAATAATTACACAGTACATGCAGTGACAATATAAAGCGTGATTGGATCTAATGGGGATGAAGTCAATGGTTGGCTATCTGCTCACAATGAACAACAGACTATTCACTTTGTGACTTTTGGCGAAGGATATATTTTGTTTCTTAAAATGAAGTCTTTTATGGCCACGCTTTTAAATGAAATGAAACAGTCACCACAGCTAAAAATGTTGATCAAGGAAACGTGACAGAGTCCGAAATCATTTTAGTTTGTAAAAAGATCAGACTGAGGAAGCTAACGGTGTTATTCAATCTTTGGGCCAAAGGTGTCATGAAACACAGCAGCATGCTATGTCCCCAGGTAGTCCGGACTGTCATCCTGAACAAACGCGTGATACGGAACTGTCTCGTGGTATCAAACTTCACTTGACCCAATACATTTCAGGATTTACTTTCATCTGTCAGGTATTAAGAGACTAGCATTAGATAGGATTCAATTCAAAGACTAAAACCAAATAAAGTAAAGCCTATGGATGTGTTGTCACTTGCATAATTTGGAAGGATGCAGGTTTTAAAACGATTCAAGGCATGTTTCATGAGCAACTTTCCAAGTCCTTCCAAAATATCAGGCAACACTGCCCTGGGAAGAAATTACATAAAGCAAGGGGAAATAATATTACTTGTCTCTCATTAATCTGGCAGAAAAGTAGGACTAAATACCACTTTTTTCAGTAACAATTCTGATGGCATAAAAAATTTAGGGCATGCCACAGTAAGAGTGAATACGTTGGGCCAGAGCCTGTGCTTATGTGAACATGTGCAGACATCCACAATGGCTCTTGTATTTGTCAGATATAACCAGGTTAGGCTAGAACAGGTGGAATTTGTATTTAATCATGACTTTAGTATAAAGATTCCCTGAAGCAAAAAAAAGAAGCAACTTAATAACTAATGGCTACGTTCTGCTAGTCACTAACAAGAGTCCAATGAATATTTAGTCACACGATGCAATTAGGTTCAGAAGACACATCATTCAACACGTATTTTGTGTACTAATATTTCAGAATTAAAATATAAATGACTGACTCCTTTCACAAATGCTGTCCAATTCTTTTGGACACTCAAATTTTGCTAAAACAATTGCTCTCACAATAGTCTATAGTATGCAGCAAAACATCAAATTAGGATTACCGCATAGACAAATCATAAAAAAAAACAGGCTATGCAAAAGATGCATGAAAGGATTTTACTTTTAGAACATTTGAGTTATAATATTTACAAAAATAATATGAAGCACCAAGTATACTACTTACAATATATATATAAAACATTAATTACATACTACAATATAACATAATTGTTGTAAGACTGACTAATAAGGAAGACTGACTATTATTCACAGGCAGCAGGAATTTCTTCTGTAAATCAAATTTCAACACTTTAGATTGCAATCTGCAGGTGGATACATCCAAAATAAATATGAACAACAACTACTCAAGAATCAACCAAACCAAAGCTAATATATTAAACAAATAAGGCGGCTACTGGCTGGAAATGGAGGAAAAGTATGGAAAACCCTCTAAGACAAATACAAAGACTGCTAAATAAAATTTGTACAGAAATTTAGCTTTGGGAGTGTATCCAAGAAGGAATTGGAACAGATTTGATACAGGGCAAATGTGGACAGGGAATTTTTAAAATTAAAATCTAAAGTGAATTTTTTTTTTTTTTTGTAACAACAATAACAATAGTGTTATTGGGGTTTTGTTTGTTGGTTTGTTTTGTTTTCTGGCCACATCAAAACTATTCTATCCAGCATGAGGTTTCCAATAGTAAACTGAAAACACAATATGTTGATTTTTCATAAGGAAAATACTTAATATCTATCCTTTGAATTTGTTTTAAGCTAAACGAATTTGAAAGTTGTATTTATTTAAGAATGTATGATTATTCTTTGCATATGAAGAAATAATCCCAAATTTCAAAACAGACCTTGGAAAACTTGAGAATAAATATTTGAGATTTAAAAGATATATGAAGTCCAAAATTTTATATAGCAAATAAACAATATATTTTAAACATTAACTAGAATTTATAATTTAGTGTTTAAAAATAAGAAATCACTGCTTCTAATTATTTCCCTGCATCTCAAATGAATCCAACAATGAACTGTATAAATATTTTATGTAAAGTAAATCTATTTTGCCAACAGACTAACTAGTTCCATATTTATGTAGCTTGCTTAGAGCTGTGACAGTTTTCAGTAACAGTGTAGTTGAAAATATAGAGAGTTAAATTAATACCACTGGAATCACATTGTGCTTTTTCATCTCCCTCCACTGATAATAAAATTGATGGAATCAAGATGAGTTGCTAGAATTTGGGAATGAAGCCCAATCTCTATATGTGTCATTACAACTGGATTGGGTGGTTGGACATTGAGATGAAGTTTGTCCTTAGAATAAGTTAATTCAGCAAGGAATACCTCTTTGATCAATGTACTATTAAAAAAAACTAAAAAAAAAAAAAAATACACATAGTTTTAACGCTATGATGTAATATTAACATCAAATAATGTTCCTTCTACATTTAGAAAGTTGAACGCACACACAAAAATTACTGCTTCTCTTACCTGTGCTCAGCATAGAACTCTAAACTGTAGTTTCTGGTGTGGCATTTTATGCCCATTATAATCACTATCATACAAGGTTCAGCTGGCCTTATTATTAGAAAAGATGGATTAATAATCAACTTTTTAGTTTCTACTAGGAACCACCTGCCCTCCAGATTTTACAGAAACAGCTTTCTTATTGCTTTCTTATTTGAAAAGTGTTCTGAACCATGTCATGTGTCCCCTGGTAGCCCCAGACTCGTTTTCTATTATTCTTATTGCTATTATTAAAAATGAATTAATCTTCTGCCCTTGGGAATGGCAGATCAGAATGGCTCTTGCAAACCCTAGCAACGTAAGCAAGGCTGGATTTTAAGGTTTGCAGCCAGAGGTTATGAGCAAAAGGTAGAGAAACTCACTAAAAAAGACAATTTGACTGCTTTAGTTGCTGCCATTCAAAGCCCAATGTACTAATGTAAATTGCCATTGATTTCACTTAATACACCAGTCTGAATTGTGACAGCTGATGGCTTTGATTCATGATGACTGTCAAAGTGAACAGCAGCAGCTGAGGCAGATGCCACTCCCTTTGGTAATAACACACATTTGTCTTGCACAGTAAAGTGCAAATGCAACCAGTTAAAAAGAACTTTTCTAAAGATTGACATGTATGAACTAGGGGAAGAGGGGAAGAAAAAAAAGTCACACATTTATTCCCAGTTTGGGGCAAGAGAGATCTATTGCAAGAAGCCTGGAATCTGAAAGCTAGCTCTAGACTACTGTGCAGTACAGTAACTTATGATTCTTTCTACTAAGAGCAACTTCCCATCCAAAAATATAATATTAATAAGCACATAGACACTAGGACAAAGACTAAATTACATCTGAAGATCTTAGTTCCCACATAAATGAAGAATATATAACAAAATGCTTCTGGAAACAGCTTGACTTGCTCCCTCCGGAGTACTTGGATAATTCAGAATAGAGGAAGGTGTTACATGGGTCCTATACTTTCATATAAAGCTATATCTATCTGCCTATAATGAAGACCACTGGAGTCTTCAAATTACTGTGAAAGCAGGTTACTTTTGATTTTTATGGAGTATGACACATAAAAGCAAGAAACACATACACATCCTGAAAACATATTTTGCTTGGCAAACATTTGGAAGGACAACCTCTTTTAGGTTTCCCCCTGCTCCTTCCAAGAACCAATACCTTTTAACTCAAGAGTTACTTTCCCTAAACTAACATCAATGGTTAATCTAAGATCTATTCAGCTATTTTTCTCTCTCATTATCAATAGATAATATCCACTTTTGGTTGACTTTTAGGTGAACTGACATCAGCAGCAAGTTCCAACAAAAAACTGCCTTGAAGTATAAGACTAAATATAGGGGGGCTGATCAAAACGGTCCAGACTGAAGGACAAAATAAATTATATCAGAATGAAAATCCTTTAGCCTGTCGGATGCCTATACTCAGGAGGAGATGAAGGACTGTGGTAGTAGGGCGACTTTGAGGCAGCTGTGTGAAAAGTCTGCTGAAGATCAAGTTAAATACCAAAAAGGTAGAGAGGCAAAAGGTCTCAAATTCTGCTTCCACTCCCATAAGAATCTCAGCTAACTGCACAGAAATTCACTGAGATATTTTACATGAAGATTGAACTTCTCGTCAATAAGATCAAGAAAACTGGTTATACGAAGAAGCAAATCTCTCCTGGCACATTATTATAGAATATTTCTGTTCTCACATACTATGAATGTGTTCACACATGCTTCTGAATTAGATTCAGATAGTTTAATGAACTATTGCATGAAGGAAGCTGAGTTAAAAAAAAAATTGTTGCAAGGAGATAAGTATATAACACACATTCTCTGTCACTGTCACATTGAAAAGTACCCTCGGTGTTCAGACTTATACAAGACTCTCTAGTTATCCTATGGGGTCTACGTTACTTCATGACCTATGGCATACAGACAATGATGAGCTATTTTTAAGGTGTTAATTATATTTATCATTGAGAAAAGTCCTTAGAGGAAACTTCACTAGAGATCAATTTCAAGAAGCATCTTTCATATAATAAAAAGAAATTGTTTTTAAAAATCAAGAAGGATGTATGAATGTTGACAATCTAGGTTTTACATAACAGAAAATGAAAACAAAACAAAACCAAAAACCTAAGAAGATAACTACATAAAATGTTAGAACTATTCCTTATATTTCCCCACAATATTTCATAGAATGGCTATCGTAAAGAAAGCAGTTTGAATACCCTGACAACAAAAAATCTCCAAGGGAGACTTAAATGAGGAGCAGGTACATTGATCAAAGCAAACAGTATCTGCTACACTCCCTTCATCCACAGAGCAAGTCATCACATCACAGAAGTCGAGCGGGTTGGTTGAGCCCTATTTGCACTCGGTAAATTCATGCTGGCTGCTTCCAGAAGGAGTTATTTGAGAGATATGACATAAAAGCAGTATAGTGAAAGCTATAGATTTTGTCTGTGGCTTTCTGTTAAGTCCATGGGATACCATTTCATAGCTTTGTTCAGAGCTGTCATATCATAATACAGACCATCAGATTAGACTTTTCCTCAAGAATGCCTCAAAAATATTCCAAAGCATTATGACGAACCTAAAACAGAAATGTTAGGCATCCCATGGAAAAAACAGATCATTAGTTTCAGGTGTGTAAAATAGAGAAAACAAAGATTCACAAAGGTGGAAGAAATTACCTCAAATTAAATTTGAAAACGATGCATTTGACTTGAAGTTACTGCAAAAAATCAGGCAAGACAGCAGGCCTCTGCAATTCAGGACTTCCACCCACCCCCCCCCCCCCCCATATACTATCTTCTGTTCATAAAAAAAACCCGATTTTTCCTATGGATGGATCGTTACTGCATATAAAAAGAATACAGAGTTTATCATTTATCAACTTTTAGTATCTTAGCTGTAAATTTTAATAAGTGAAAGATATTTGCTTTTAGGAGGAATGAACTCACATGCCTGTAGTAGATTGGGGCTTTTTTGAAAAACTTTTTTTGGAAAATGATAGTAAATCATTTAAATGAGACAAATCCATTTAATGAACTGGGCCCATTTGCTAGTACAACATCTGCCTAGCAATGTTTTTATTTCAGTAGCTTTAGTGATTGTAGCAGAGCTAATTAAAGAAAAAACCCACAAAGAATAGAAAACAGCAGGCTTACAAGCTTGCTGTAAAAAAAACCACACCAAAAACCAAACCTGCACTGGCTAGTACCGATTCCTTAATGGCTCAGTTGCCTCATATTTATTATCAGCTTGCAAGGATATCTCAGATTGTTCTCACTTGGTTATCCCCACAATAATCCTTTGCATTTCCTTTTACTAAAACAAGGATAATGCTCAGCAGGAGGCTTTAAGTTTTCTAGAAAATACCGGTATGAAACTTCAATATATTGTTTTGAGACCATTGACTTAAACATTGTAACTTGAAATTCTGTATTTCATATTCTAACATTGCCTTCTTGTGGGGGTGAAAAAAAAAAGAAAGCTAACATTTAAAGCAAGCACTAAGCACTGCTGTCACCTTTCTGAACCAACACTTTATTTGTCCTTACTTTCCTTTTTATCATTTCTCAATAACTGAACTGTCATTTAGTATTTTTATTAATGCATTGCTTTCAAGTGAGTCAATTAGTCTGAAAGCCACTTTATTTTAGAATTATTTACTTTCATTTTTATTGCCCAGTTCTCATTATTGAGAAATACCCATATTAGTATAAGTATGAAGGGCAATAATAAGCACGTGAAGCTGAAGTATTCTATATTTTAATATCCTGGTTTTAAGGGACAAAACCATTTGCCAAACAGAAGACCAACTTTTATGAAGATGTTTAAATTCTTATCATAAATTGATGAAAAAAAAATTGTGCATAATTTGACTGACAGAAATCATGCTTTAACACATTCTCATTTAAGTAAATTCTAGCTTGGCAGCCCTAGGAAACCTCTCACAGAAAAATCACAGATGCTCTGCATCATTCTTGTTCACCAATAAGCAGGAAGCAATAGGTTTGTTACAGCCTGTTTTTCATATGAAAGATAAGAGTCTGTGTATACCTGCCAGCTACTCCAGGTCAGCTGCATTGCTGGAGTTCTTACACCCAGTTCCTTCATGAACGCTCATGCTCATTTATCTAGTCCCTTTCAACATTTGTCTTTCTAGAGAAATTTTTTCTCTAGTAGTCATTAGTTCAGAAGAGACAGATCGCATGAGGTAAAGCATAAATTCTTTTAGCAAAGATATGACTGAAGTTTAGACAAACAGCAGAAGGAAGGGCCTTCATAGAGTTGGTCAAATTACATTTCTGAAACAGATTTTCCTCTGCTCTCCATTACAAGATTCCCCACCAAAAAAAAAGAAAGCAAGTTGGACAAGAAGAGGACGACATATTTTGGAACTGGCACAGGAGAGTTCAGGTGCTTGCGTGCGTCAATGTGGCACCTGTTGGTTTAGTTCCCTGCTAACAAAATTCTTCATCAATCTTTCTTTTTCTCCTAAACCTTCCAAACAGCATCTCCTCACTGCAGATTTCAGAACACAATCTGAAATCTACATATAAAAATGCAGCATACAATATTAATCAAAGTGCATTTACTACAGTGAAGTGAAAATTTGTTCTGTGCTTTTAAGACAACAACCAAAACCAAGACAAGCAGAAAGTCTTTGGATTGCTTTTGGCAACGTGAATACTTGAGAGCATCTTGATTATTTTTGAGTAGATAATTTGTTAAAGATGGAATGTGCTTCATAAAAGGCGAAAGAAAAAGAAAAGAACAGCCCGATCAAAACTAAGGAGCATATTTTCAACCCAAAAGCTTTTATCACACACCTGTGCTTTTATAAACAGTGTCAGCAAAACAAACTTTGCCAACAATATAAATTTCTTATAAATATGTATTGCTCATTTCTGAATTTTTATTTTATATCTGAATGTAATTTAACCCTACACACACATCGAGCAAGAGAGAGAGCATAATCACCAACACCTTAGCAGCAGAAAAATAATTCAAGCATCTCTTTGGGGAGAGGCTGGCTGCAGTTCTCTTGTGTCAGGATTTCAGACAGGAATACAGTAATCGTGGAAAGCACCTAAATTATTATATGAAATTACACATTTAGCACGTTAATCCATAAATAAAATAAAGGTAAGATATAAAAAGATAGCTATTAATAGTAATATCTTCTCTCTGAAGATATCCAACACATCCTAATTAACTTTGATGATTTATTGACCTATTTTTATAGATGTAGTAACTGAGTGAACAAGAGAAGGCTGAGCTCAAGATAAGTAGCTCAAGGACACACAGGACCCCGTAGTAGGCCAGAGTCAAACATTCATCTCCTTACTCCCCACTTCATTCTTTAAGCAGATTATTTTCTGAATACGCAGCATTACGACAAGTCTTCCTCTTATCTTCCACTTCAAACACTTATGAATATTTTGATATATGAGAAACATGAGGTACAATACAGCTAAACTCTTACCACATTCCAAAACTGAGGAATTGCCCAGAATCAGCATTGTCCCCTTCATATGAGAACTTCTAGGACAGCTGTTTCTCCCTCTGTGATCTGATTAGCAATACTGAGGTACAAAGGACACGTTCTGCAAGATGAACATCGGTTGGAGAAGTTATATATTTGATATTATGTTACATTATACTTTTTATTATGTGACTATATATACATTGTATATGTTGTAGTATCTATAAATTATATGTATTTATATATAGAAAGATCTTCATCAACAAGTATGTTTATGAGATGGTCCCTTCAAATTTTATACTAAGCAGCAAATAGTATATTCTAAATTATTTTGTAAAATTACTGTAAATTAATTCAAGCTAGAAGGGTCATCCCACGTGTATCAAAATTATGACTTTTTAGTCTATTGCATCACAAGATAATTCAGGGTTGTAGGGCAATGATTAAGTGACAAAAGGTTTCAATTAATTAATTCTGGTTTTTTAAAAAGGTTCACAAGGGAAAGGGCAGGAGAGATTAATTGATTTATTATACAACAATGTTGTTACTGCTAATTAAATCTTTCATTAACATCTTATGAGAATGGGAGATATTCATCTCTTCCTTTTATCTCTTGTATTCATTGATAAAAGTAGTAGTATAAATTTTTTTCTATGTTCTTCTGTTCCTAATAGCTACAAAAGCCTAGTAGACCCATTCTGCTCTCCTTTCATCTTACTAAAAATATGAAGATTATGGACAAAATGGAGCAATTTATAAAAAAACTACTCCCTCTTTCTTTGAAAGGAAAACATATTTCCAGTTATGTAGACATTTCCACCGACTTCAGTGAGGACTCTGAGATTTCTGGCTCCTCTTTTATCCTGATTTCTACTGTCACTGAAACTCATCTCTTATCTCCTGATCATAGCTGTCGTCTTTTCCAACTCACTACTTGATAGCATTGAACATGAGAATCCATCCAAATCAGATCGCTGGGTGTGGCAGACACTGTTAACCAAAAGGATAGCTATGAAGTGGAGAGAAAAAGAGCAAGGAGAGCTCTAGGAATCTGTTTTCCATGTTTTGGCAAACAAAGCCTTTGGAGACTGCTTACCCATGTTAACTCACTTTTCCTGTTGAGACGACCTTACCTTTTGCTCCCTGAATTCTCAGGGCTGTGGCAGTGCCTCAGTAAGCATTCTCACTATAGGGTCTGTCACAGTTCTTCAGTATCAGTCCAATTATTCCCTAACTTAATTTGCAGTATTAGTTAAGTTACTGCTTTATAAAGCCAGCCAAATGCAAGAAAAGTAAACTGTCATAAGAACTTGGAAAAATAATGAAAAAAGCATATTTCAGATGGTAGATAACCTGATATATCTCACAAAGGCCTAGAAAAATGAGATTCTTGTCTGTACTTGTAGCCACTAACATAACAACTAGAACACACAAAAAAAGAAGTAATAGAAAGCTGTCAAATAATGGCTTAGGTTAGTGAGATTAAAGGGAAAAGAATGTTAAAATTGCTAGAAATAACAGTACAAATGCCCATTTGAAAATGGAACGTACTAAGTTATCAGCTTAGAAGAACGATCTTTGGCTTGCTGGTAGCATCCCAAGAAAGGCTCAAGTATCTTTACTTCAATAATAATAAAATAAAATTCTACTCTTCATTTTAAAATAACTGTCTTCAGCTGGAAGGATGATTTTCTGAACAGGTAAGATTTCTCAAATAAGTATCTAGATACACTTAGATATTTGTTGTTTACAGATACATGAAAGTACAAGAAATAAACCAGAAAACAATATGCATTCTCAGAATTATATGTCTAGAATTTACCAAAATAAACTCCATGGAAATTAAATACCTGTCATCTTTATATAGTACATGGGAAAGTAAAAAATGTTAAGAGTTATTGTTAAAACAGGCTCCAGAGATGGAGAAATTAGAGACTTGTTACAGTCTCCTTTGTCTTGTTGTTAAAGCAAGAGCAAAAACTAAGAAGGGCTTTAAACAGGATTATTATTTCTTGAAATATTTTCACTTGACCAAATATATATTTTTCATACACAGAAACCTCTAAGTATTTCATGTTTTCTCCTAGGTGAGCCTTAGAGAAAAAGCTAATCTTTGCTGATTTCAAATACAAGAGTCTGCCAAGACTTGGGTCAGCTTCAGAAGGAAAGCAGTATCCTCAACGGAAAAAAAAAAAAAAAAAAAAAAAATCAACTTTTTTGTTAAAAAAAAATTTCATAGCATTTACTGAACATTTTACTAGATACAAGGATCCAAGCAATCAAGTCAATGTAAAATGAAGAAAAAAAAGACCTTCATCTAGATAAGATTTATAAAACACTTACTAAATTGGTAAGCTTTATACATCCTAGTAAAGTTGGGATTTCTCCCATTAAAATTAAAGCTTGCATAGTTTGCACTTCACTGTAGCATCATTACAAAACAGGCACGCACAACTTCAATAACAAAGGGAATTTATGTTTTTCAAGAACTTACACCTGACCATTTTATTCAAGCTGTTTTATTACTGATTACCATCTAGTTCAACTACTGAAGTGTTCAGAAAAATCTCTACATAAAAAAGAATGACATAAATCCTTTTCTGGGGTGAATATATACTAGAAATATATAAGCCATGAAGAAAAATAGCTGGTGTTTAAAATTTTACTGCATTTATTAACAAGAATATTAAGACAAAATAAAATCTGGCTCAGAGACAGGTGATATACCAAAATATAACTATATAAAATATAATTATAATCTTAAATATATCCAATACCAAAATTATAAGGCATCAGTATTACTGCAGTATTGCTTACATCCACAATCCCAGCCTAAGCTCATGTGCCCCTACACTGTCCTCTTATTTCTATGCCATCCCTTTCTCCTGTCCCTAAACTGGGCTGGGACCATTTGCATAGATAATCAGCTCCTGTGACAAAGGAGGAATGGAGGTAGAACTGGGCCATGCTCTTCTCATTTTCTCCTCTTTGTCTTTGAATACGCTGGTATAGAGCTAATAAGTGTGAGTGAATGGGCATATACAAGCACAATGCCTTTTTGTTTGGGTTTTTTTGTTGGTTTTGTTTGTTTGTTTTTGTTTTAATCCTTCCATACCATCTCCAAGTTGCTACCACCTACCGACTCCTACCATCACCAAGTTTTTTCTCCCAGAAAATTAACACTATATATTAGTGAAAGATCATCCTTAACACATAGTATAGGTCCCTAGAACTGCATCAAAGGCACAGTGGCTGCAGGATACCCATTTTCAGATCACAGATTTATGTGTAAATACAATATGGAAGCAAGTGGGGAAAAAAAT
>JAHREE010137822.1:0-10177 GCA_033628505.1 Tringa tobata | reverse complement strand
CTTGCTATAGGACTTGCTACAGGCAGAAACAGATTTGTCTTCAGTGCAGACAAGCACAGAGGAGACACGGGCACACGCACACGCTTTTTAAATTTGACAGAAGTTGAGAAGAATGTCTAAGGTTGTCTCTATCTTACTCAGTTCACATCCACCTGTGAGTGGTGAGAATGGCTACAACATCAAAGCAAACCCAAAACTGCAGACCATGCTAAACTTGAAGGGGTAGCTGGTTAATGATAAGATGGTGAGAAAAGGGAAAACTGTTCTAGCATCTGCAGATAATAAAGACAAATGAGAATTGAAGAAAGCATGTGGGGAGGGAAGGAAGGGCGGGCAGGGAAACATAAAAAGTGAGTAGAAAGTAAGAAATATGGTGTTGCAATTTTAAAAGCCATTCAAAGTCATCCTGATGCAGAGCACTGAGCCCCTTTCTTTCTCTCACCATACAGAGTTATTGTCTTTTATGAGCTTAAGCACATTCTTGTGGATGTGGGTTTTCAAGACAGTCGTAAGCAGAGAAACTTGAAAATGCTGTTGGTGATTGGGAGATAAGGGAGGTACTACGGTCAGCAGAGGCTGCAACCCTACAAGGTAAGGGCAGTTAATGGCCTTCCCTGAGACAGAGAAAGAATCCCATGGGGAGTAAGAAGACCCCAGAGCACAAGTTACCAAATTGCCATGGGACCAAGGGGTGCCTGCAAGTCAGGTTGGAGCACATGAAGGGCAGGTGCAGAGCCTGTAAGAGTATAATTGCCCAGGAATGTCTTTGTTCTGGGTCCCTCTCTGCGGGCACCCAGCTTGAGTGGTCCTTGCTGCTGTCCCACTCCAACAAATTCTCTGGGGGAGGGGATTGGTGCCTGAGACCCTGCCGTGGGAAACCCAGGGCAAAGAAACTTCCCTAATAGACAGCAATCTTTCAAAAGGTGTGGGAGGGAGGCTGAAGAAGACAAAGAAAGCTCAGTGCAGACTGATTGACCTACCTTGGGCATCAGTGACCTTCTGTAGTCTGGGCCTGGTTGATTCGGTCAAGTTCAAGTCAGCGTAAATGATATTTTCTGACATTTTTTCTCCCCTACTTTTTTTCTCTTGCTGCTGTTCTTAAAATGGTACTCGGGACTGATAACAACTCATAGGTCCCGCCCCCTCTGACCTTCAGGAGGAAGTTCTTCGCTGTTTCTGTCTTACGGAAACACATAATGAGGAGGGGAACCTACTTCTAATTGATCTTTTGGCAGTAATATGTTAAATGGAAGGCGGTGTCATTGTTGCAGTCGCCTTTATCGGGAAGTGGTTTCAGCATTAGTAGTATCTTGAGTTTCCAAATCTTGACACCCAGCCCTCCCTGCCCCCGTTTGTATTTGGAATGATGAATTCTAGTACATGAAATGGAAAGGAGAAGAAAACTACAGGGATTCAGAAGTCAGCCCTGGGAAGCAGAGTGCAGGTCTCCGGGTGGACCCATGGCACATCTCGGGAGCAGCCCTGTGGAGTCCAGGGACAGTGCTCTCAAGAGCAGGCATCAGAAAACATGAGACATTTGCCCTGATCCAAAGAGAAGGGAACTCGATTCTGGTGGAAGAGGACACTGCCTGAGGAATGTGGGTTTTGCAGAGCTCAGAAACATGCTCTTCCCCTGTGTAGGATAACTTCTAATGGCAAATGTGGATTCATAAAGTGGGATTGCCTCCCCCTATTTTGGGAATGGCAAAGGCTGCTGAAAGGCTGCAGGTGTTCAGCCATGTCCGTGAAAGCAGGGCTCCATCATGCATAATGGTCGCTTCATGCTGCGCACGTGCTGAGCAGCAGTAAATAAACATCCCTGTGTTATCAACACCATTTTGAGCAGAAATCCGAAACACAGCACCACACAAGTTACTATGAAGAAAAGTAACTTTATCCCAGCCAGCCAGCACAGGGCCCTACCCTGTAAGAAGGATGTGTAGGTCCTTGAGTGCCTCTATAGGGGGCAACAAAGCTGGTGGAAAGGATGGAAAGCACGTCCTATGAGCAGCAGCCAAGGACTCTGGGTTTGTCTATTCAGAAGAGAGGGAGGCTGAGGGGCAACCTCCTTGCTCCCTACATCTTCCTGAGGAGGGGAAATGGAGAGGGAGGGGTTGATCTCTTCTCCCTGGGATCCAGGGACAGGATGGGTGGGAATGGTTCAAAGTTGTGCCAAGTGAGGTTTAGATTGGACATTGGGAAGTATTTCTTTCCCAGGAGGGTGGTCAAACACTAGAACAGGCTTCCTAGAGAGGTGGTTGATGCCCTGTGCCTGACTGTGTTTAAGAGGCATTTGGACAATTCCGTTAACAACATACTTTAATGTTTGGTCAGCCCTGAAGTGGTCAGGCAGTTGGACTACCTGATCGTTGTAGGTCCCTTCCAACTGGAACTATTCTCTTCCCAATGAGGAAGGAATCCACTCTGCATGGCTACTATTTTGTGATGCTCACTTTTAAAGCCTGAGAGTTTTTTTAATCTGGTGTACTAATTATTGTCAAAATAAGCAGAGACTCTTCCCTGGGAATGGGGGGAGAGAATTTGTTGAAAAGCACTGCTATGAGATCTGAAACTTGGAAGAGACAGTATGATGACAAAGAACATAACTATCATCAGACTTGTACTTCTAATTCTCATGTATGAATTGGGAAAAAAAGAAAAGAGATCAGCAAATTGTTCAGCTTTTGTAAAATTGGAATGAATAGATCTCTTATATGACAGAGAATAAGGTCTATTTTTCAGTAAACACCACGTCATTGCCTCATTATTGCCTGGAAATCAGCAGGTAAACCCCCTGCCATGCAGTCATTGATAGATAGAGCAGGACTAGTTTTAGAATCAGTCACATTATTTAATGACTACGGAGCCTAGTTCCCTATACTGACCTAAGTACAAGGAGTATGTAGATCACTTGCGACTAGATAATGGTTACTGAAATACCAGTGAGCTAATACATATTATAACCCATCTATGACAGCTCTGGATTTAATAATTAAACAGGAGCTACTGAAGAGGTGACTGCATTCGTGTCTTTACTGCCTCATAGTACATTGCTTTTCTGATTTAGAACAAACTATACTAGAAAGTATTTTTTATGAAAATTAAAAAAAATGCCAATGCCCATTGAACCGATTTCTTCCAAAGGCAGACAGTTTTCTATTATGTAAGTGTCCTCTCATGTTCAAGGCCACCAGATCTGGAATATCCTGCTGACGGGTGCTAGAGAGATTTCTTCAGCAGGTCAGAGATCATTTCTGGTATTCTGTCCCTCACTTCCCATACTCAGAGGCCAAGATAAGCCAAGCAAACACCAGCTGTGTGAGAGAAAGAAGAGGAAGCGAAGCAGTTTCTTTGGTGGTTGATGACCCAGAAGCGCCTGCTGCAGTCAAACGAAGATTTGCATTGGCCCTTGGACCTGACACTGAGAGGTGTCCAGAAATATTCTGACAGGCGGCCCGCTCTGGAATACTGATATCTCTGATTAGACCGGTCTCGTTTCTCTGGAGTTCCTGGGAGTGGAAGGAGAGAGGGAAAAATAAAATTATATGATCTGCTTTTAAGCTGGGAGCCGCAAGACTCCGGTGTAACACTGCAAGTTTTGCATGTATTTTGGTCGGTTTTCTTGCTGTCTGGGTGTGTAACGAGCCATCTCGGAGACAGTCACGACATGGGTCTCCCCTCTGGCAGCAGAGAAGCTCTCTGAGAGAGAAGAAGATGGAATTTTGATCCTTTCTCAGTTTAAGATTTTTCCCTAATTTACCTCTAAGATGAGTAGGTACCAGATTGATGCACTGAAATGCAGTCAGGTAAGGAAGCTATGTTCCGTGTATGTGGATTTTCTGGATCATCCTAACTGCCTTTGTATGCACCTTGTCTGGGGGACCTTCAACATTCTGTCAAAAGTGCCCTGCCATGGCACCACTCTCTCAGCACTGTTATATTATCAAAGTGAAAGAGTGTTTTTTCTCTTTGGAAAAGGATTTTTAGCTTTTTTAGTTCAAAGGTAAGTAATGACTAAACGTCTCTTGGACAGTTTCTTGCAACTGCAGCTTAAGAGATGGGACTTTATAATTCCTATAGCCATGGATAAGGTAAGAGCAGCTGGTGTTACCCAAGGTTTTGTGTGTTGGCTCTATCTCTCAGCTGTGCTTTACTGTCATCATGTCAGGGCTGACTCCATTTCCCCAGCCACAAATTTCTCAGAAGGGGGACTTACATTAATGGTTTTAATCATGACTACTTGCTCTGCCTCCTTGGCTGCTGTCTCTGCAATTTTGACAGTCTCGTTGTCCCAGTCAACGAAGTTGATGGCCATCACGGCTTCCGCTGCACTGGGGAGAGAGTAAGGAGCAATGGGGAGGTGGAGAAGACAAATGATGAGACGATGAGGAAGGAGGAAAAAAGAAAGGATGGGGGAAAAACAATAAAGGCGAAGAGATTGTTCACAGTAGGAGAGTTGATAGATATCTGCAGCAAGGGAAGTCTCAGCTTGACAGATCCAGATACATGGCACTTTCTTCCCTATCAGCAACATTTCATTTTCATTGTCTTTTCCATTTACCATTTTTCATGGCTGCATTTTGCTCTGCTGCCTTCAGAAACATGTTGACTCAGGACTTACTCTGAGGCCTCCTGTTTGAGTACATGGGCAACGTACAGAATGTCAGCGTAGCCCATGCAACTGGAGATGTTGTTACGGGGGTAGTAGAAGAGGAACGTGAGGCACATCTCATTCATGGTGCTTGGCCCCCCCTGCAAAGACACAAAGATGACTCAAAGGTCCTCTGAGACACAAGGAGGAGACTATTCCTACAAAGATGACTCAAAGGTCTGCTGAGACACGAGGAGGAGACTATTTCTCCTCAGGAAAGCACTCTTGTTCACAGCTCATGAAGATCCTGTGTGGTGAAAAAAAATATAATAAAATAAAATAATTGATTCGTTTGACAGAAAATGAGAATCACCGTATCCTTTGAGAATAGTCTGATAAATAGGCTGCTCTCTGCAAGTCATGCCTCAATATGTCTACAATATTGTGTCTGACACGAGGAGCCTTTGCTGGGGCTGTATTTGCTTGGGGGAGAGGGACACGCCTGCCCGAAGGATTTTAATGGTGATAAAGAAATTTTAAAAGTAATGGAATATTTGTAGGTAGAAAAACCAACTTACAAAAGTAATCCCTGACCGATCCAGTGTCTGAAAGTTGCATTCGACCAGGATCTCATCCCCCTAGGGAACACAGTAGGTCACACCATCAGAGCTGCACAAGCAAAGATTGCAAAACAGCTGCTTGCAACACGGGGAACCAGGGAACTGTGTGAAAGCAAAGGGCCACGGCCTGAGGTGGAATGAAGAACAGAATATGTCCATGTGCCCTAAGACCTCTGGTGCTCGCCACCTCCCAGCCTGCCTGCCCACAGCTACGTCCCAGGGGAGGAACGTACCGGTTTGATTACAAGGATTTCCTTCACGTCCCGAATCTCCTGCAGTCTGAAGTCGTACTTGCTGTCCTCACAGATGATCCCCAGCTGCTCGCCGTTCCTGGGGAAGACAAAGGAGGGGAGAAAATTGTAATGTTTCCATGGATTCCTAGATGAATTAAACAGAGCTGAGAAAAAACCCCTCCAGAAATCGTGCCTGATCTCTTTTGTACCTTAACTCACAGCATGTATTTTCAGTGACAGTTAGTCCCAAACACACACTTGAAACTTCTCACCCAATCCTCTTTGGCCTGGAGTCCAAATATGGGCTTTTTACATTTCAGTGCCATTGTGCCTTGAAACTTTCACCTTTCAGATAACAGTCTAGGATCCCAGAAGTAAGAACTCCAATACTTGCATTACAAAACACTGTCCTAAAACAAGACTCAATGAGCCTAGCAGAGTAGAGCTGGCAGGCTGTTTAGGACTTCCCTTTCAGATGCAGAAGTATCAAATGTGAATTCTTCCTTGCTATTTCTACAGTGCTCTGTGGTATTGCTTCTTAGGTGGTCTCTGCTCTGCTTGAGCACTGCTTCTCCATTTCCTGGTGGACAATATGATGACCATGAGCCAGCAATGTGCCCCTGTGGCTAAGAAGGCCAATGGCACCCTGGGATGCATCAGGAAGAGTGTGACCAGCAGGTGAAGGGAGGTCATCTTCCCCCCTCTGCTCTACCCTGGTGAGGCCCCATCTGGAGCACTGGGTCCAGTTCTGGGCTCCCCAGTTCCAGAAGGACAGGGAACTGCTGGAGAGGGTACAGCAGAGGGCTACAAAGATGAGGAGGGGCCTGGAGCATCTCCCTTACGAGGCGAGGCTGAGGGACTTGGGTCTTTTTAGTCTGGAGAAGGGAAGACTGAGGGGGGAATCTGATCAATGCTTACAGATACTTAAAGGGTGGATGTCAGGAGGATGGGGCCGGTCTTTTTTCAGTGGTGCCCAGTGACAGGACAAAAGGAAATGGGCAGAAACTTGAATATAAGAAGTTCCATCTAAACATGAGGAGGAACTTCTTTACTTTGAGGGTGACGGAGCCCTGGAAGTATGTGTGGAGCTTCTGCAGGGTGAATCAGCATGTGAGGCAGTATGTGAGACAGGGCAGGGGTCTGGGGATTTGGTATGAGAGCACAGGCAGCAAAGGACCAGGCAATGCCAAGTTTTTTCCTTGACATCCCAGATGGAACCCACATTGCATCTCAGAGCGTGCACTGGCAATGCCATGTAGACAGGCAAGGAACTTGATCTTGAAGGTGTCGCAGTGAGCACTCTAAGATTAGACTGTCACTGTGACATCTTGGGCTACAACCATATGCTAGGTATCACAGGAGCACAGATTGTTCTTTGGCTCACTGGCACAGTCTAAGTGTCTGCCTCCCCGTAACTCTGCAGTGTGATACTTGGCTTATGCTGGGTTATTCTGAAATTAGAAACCTAAGGAGAAGATAGGCCTTATACCTATACCACCAAGCACATGAACCTTGGTGATGCCTCTCTGGCCTAAAGTACGATAATTTTTTAGTTCTGGGTTTTGTTTTGTTTTCAAATTCTAAGCATGTGAAGTAGAGTTCGAATGCTGCAGATTGGCTCTTTTCATAGCTTGAAACTGAGGACTCGTGCTTCGTGGGCTGGGGTGTGATCAGAGAGCTCACAGCGGGGGCTGAAGTTCTTAGTGTAGGAGGATGGTGGAGGAAACCCAACCCAGTGGAGTTTTGCCCACGCAGCCCGTGGGAACTGGCACGCTCAGTCCCCAGAACCGTGCCTGTATAACCTCAGGGTAAGTCTAGTGAAGAGGACCAAGCTATGCAAGGGCACTGTCTAGCAGCTGACTAGCGTGGACGAGCAGTAGCCCAGTGCTTGACCTCACTGCCTGGACCTGTTTGATTTCACGGGAGGCAGAGTCCCCATCTCATACTCTCTGCTCAGTTGACCCTTCTTTCCTTGGGAGCTAGTTCTTCGTACTACCATTCAGACGCTGCAGTCTCCTGCACTGGCAGACGGATGAAGACTAACCTGGGGAAGATCATTATCATCCACTCCAAGCCAAGAGCCAGGGACTGATCCTGTGGCACAGGCAGCAATACTGTGAGTTTGCATCGTCTTACCGGTACTGAGCAGCTCTCACTCCTCTGCCAGACAGGTGGGTGTGAAGCAAGTAGGCGAAAACATGCAGATCTGGAACCAGCACCCCGTTCATCTGCAGTTCAAAATGAAGTAGGTCAGAGCCCGGCAGTCGTAGCTTAGCACTTCGTTTCAAGCCTGCCCATCGAGTCAAAAGCTTGATGGAACTTGTGTAATTGTCAGCTTAGCTTTTTTTTTTTAAAGGGAGGTTTAAGTCTATTTCCTCATGTAGGTCAGTACTGATTGAAAGGTGGCTCTGGTGAGCCTTTCTGAAAATTTCCCTTCTGGCGTTAGATGCTGTGGCATAGTCATCTGAGTTTATGATATCTCGTGCTGTGTACTGGAACCATATCTTGCTATCAGCTATGTAAAAAACTGAGACAAGACACAGGAGAGGCAATAAGTTAAACATGCAGATACATGGAGTCTAAGAGAGGTAACAGAAAGAGTCAAAGAAGGAATTGGAAGAGACTGATCAGTGAGCCAATAAAAGAACAATCAAAATGTAAATGTTAAAAGGTTCCAAGAAAATATTTGAAAATTGATGAAAAGAAGAAAAACAAGATTACCTCAAGCTTCATAAGAGGGAGCAGACATATGGGTTGTTCGAGGGGGCTTGTGGGACTATGCAAAACTTATGGGATGTTCCAAGTGGATAGTAAGAATATGCAAAATTTTTTTGTGGGATGATTAGGGAAGAGGTCAAAGGTAGGGAAGGAGAGAAACTAACAAGGGAAAATGGAGAAAGGAAGAGAAGAGCCCACTTGTACTTGAGCAGACTGCTGGTCAGTATGTTTGTCTGACCAAACCTGGTACTTGATTACTGCAATCTTATTAAAACTATCTTATTAAAACTCTGTTCCTAACTATTTTCTGTGTGTGTACTCTGTATACCGTGTATATGTGTGTGTCTGTGGTTTTGGGATAGGATGATCCACTAGGGAAGTTCAAGCTAGAATGACTCAAGGTCTAGGCCAGAGACTGCATAAAAGGGCCCTGGATCTGGGCACGGATGCTGAAAGGACTTATGGTCTGGACCAGAAATCAGATAGACCAAGAAATGTGATTACGGGTGGGAGCTGAGTGAGCGTGCTTATGGTTATATTCTTCTAGTGAACTTTAAGCCTAATTAGTCAGAGAGGAGGAAGAGGAATTGGTCATTTGTGTTGTCCGTACTTGTGTGGGCATTGTTTGTGCCTGTGTGTTGCCTCTAAGTATGCTGTACTCCTACCTGTGTTGATCTGTTTGTGGCCAGATGAGTCTGCTCTGTGAGTGTGTGTTTGGGTAGGGTGGAGGGTGCCTATGTCTTTACGTTTGCCCCCAGCCTTAGCACCTGATGGGCCTGGGAAAGTGGCAAGTGGCAAGTGGCAAGTCTATCAGTCCTGGAGGGACCTGTGAATCCCCTGTGTCCCACAGTCCACCGGAGCTGGTTATAGTTAGCAGCCCCTCAGCTGTGATTTGAGGGATGTTAGATCTCCACTCTAGAGGTATCTCCTTGACTTGAGAGAGAGCACCATATTGTCCCAGACTAGTACCTGCCTTCCTACACCACTACCCTGCATCTATGGCAGGACAAAGACCTCTTGCATGTGGTGGAGCTGACTCCCTTGGGGGTCTTGGGAAGCACTACAACTTTGGGATTTTGTTTCCCTTTCACTTAGATGAGGTGAATGGGCATTTGAGCCATGGTTCTGACATGCTTACACATGCTAATGCTCTTGGTCCAAATCTTGGGTCTCTGCTGAGCAGTTTTATTGGAATAGATATTAATTTTGCAGGATGCAGAAACGGAGGCTAACATGGCACCCTGCACCAAATGGCTTTTGGACGTGTCTAGAGCAAGATGAAAAACCAAAGTGGGAAAGATCAAGAAGGATTTCACATGGCTTTCTCCACACTCACTTCATCAAACTGGCTGGAATTGCAAAGGCCGTAGGATCTGTAGGATTCTGCTCCAGGAGGAATGAAATGCACAGGGAAAGTGAAGATGCCTGTTTGCAAAACCCCCACATCATATTTCCGTAGCTCCGGCGTATAGTAGAGTCGTACCCCTGAGCTGTCGATCAAACCTGGAAGAGAAAAATAACCATTCCTTCAGCAATGGCTCCAGAAACAGCAGAAGAGGGGCCTGAAGAAGCAACAAGTCTCTTTTCCAGTCACAGGCTGGGACCAGGCACAGACTAACAGGAAGGTCTAAGCTTTCCACCCTATCCCTGTGCTATGGTCCACTGTCATTTACATCAAAGTCATGCAAGGTGCACAGCTGCACAGATCTTCACTCGTAGAGCATCTGCATCCAGCCCCGCTTACAGTTTCAGATGATTCCCGTAAAATCACTCCACACTTTTGTTTCCCCTTCTTTAAAATGATAGCAAATACCGTGGTGGTACTCCTCCTCACCATCACATAGGGACTGAATGCTGGAGGTCATGGTAGAAGCTTGAGGTGGTATTATTAGGCTCTCAGGATTTTATCCTGACCCTTAGTACAGCTATTTCTCTGGCAGTCACTCTGTCCCTTCCTTTTTCCCCATGATGCCCCCATTTCCCTGACATTTTCCCTAACAGTCCCATTAGTATCA
>JAHREE010137771.1:0-12560 GCA_033628505.1 Tringa tobata | reverse complement strand
TCCAGTCCAACTCCCCTGCCAAAGCAGGGTTGCCCAGAGCACATCACTCAGGACAGCATCCAGGAGGGGCTTGAAGATCTCCAGAGAAGGGGACTCCACACCCTCCCTGGGCAGCCTCTTCCAGGGCTCTGCCACCCTCACCCCAAAGAAGTTCTTCCTCAGATTTGAGTAGAACTTCCCATGTTCCAGCTTGTGCCCGTTGCCCCTCGTCCTGTCACTGGGAACCACTGAAAAGAGTCCGGCTCCATCCTCCTTCAACCCACCCTTTAGGTACTTGTAAATATAGATAAGGTCTCCCCTCAGCCTTCTCTTCTCCAGGCTAAAGAGCCCCAGCTCTCTCAGCCTTTCCTCATCAGGGAGATGCTCCAATCCCTTAATCATCTCTGTTGCCCTACGCTGGACTCTCTCCAGTAGTTCCCTGTCTCTCTTGAACTGGGGAGCCCAGAACTGGATGCAGTATTCCAGTTGTGGCCTCACCAGTGCAGAGCAGAGGGGGAAAATGACCTCCCGTCGACTCCTCCTGCTCTTCACTTGGGTTCACAGATCTCAAAGCACTCTCCCTTCCCTGATCCTGCTGCCCTCAGCCCCCAGCACGGCCTCACTTTTCCCTCGCCTGCTCCTCCTCTCCTGGCAGCCCCTGTGTCAGCCTTTTGGGGGAAAATAATCTCTCTGCCACCCCAGGCATTGCCACCTCCCCCAGGAGGTACCTGTTTCCATCAGGAGCTGATTTCCCAACAGCAGAACCGGCTCCGTTAAGCCCTGCACGCCTGCCTGCTGCTGGGGCACCCTGCTCTGGCGCTTCCCTGGGCACCCATCGCCTTTTCTCAGCCCCCTGGTACTGATCTCACTCTGTGGCCGTCCCTGTCTCGATTTCCACGCTCTTTTATCAGCAGATTATGTATTATCGTGCCCACATGGTTCTACATCAAACAACCCGGGACAGAGCAGCCGAGGTCACTGTGATGGCTGGTTACTGGTGGGACAGGGCATCGACTGGGCGAGCTGGGAGCAGATTGGTGTCCCGAAGACGGGACCTGGAGCCTGTGCCCGACCTCTTGTGCCTGGAAAAAGCAGATGACGGGACTGAGACCTGCTGAAATAACCTGGCCCGAGCAGAGGCGTTCGCTGCAGAGCCCCAAACCCGACCCAGTTTGCATTTTTTGGGGTGTGCTGTGTGTCACCCGATGTGACAGGGACAGGCAGGTTTTTTGGAGGCTCCTTTGTGGAATGAGAACCAGCCACGGGGTTGTAGTTACAATTAGAGTTTTATATAAAGATTTTAGCAATCAGCACAGCTTATCCTTGCACAGAATTTCTAGCAATTAGCGTAGCTTTCCCATTACTCCCATTTCCCTGCTCCCTGAGAGCTAGTTCTCCTCCTCTTCGGGGACACCCAGGTCACCAGGCTCTGGGAGAAGACGTGCACCAGCCGAGGAGCCGTGGAGTTACGGAGCCACTTGGCTCTGGAGGGGGACACTGTGACACTGGCTGTCCAGCCTGCAGCTGCCTTGTCCCTGCTGCTGTTTTCCTTTCCCAAGTGGCAGAGAGCTAGTCGATCCACCCAGTTAGTTAATTGATTTATAGCTATCAGAGACTATAATTAACCGACCAGCTGGAAAGCTGTGTGTTATCTGCCCGGTGGGAGCAGCGTTGAGAAGCAGCCAGCTCCGATGGGCCACGGGCTGCCCCCTCCCCACCAACGGCACCGCTCCTTTGAAGGATTTTCCTCCACACCCCCCAGGCTTTAAGCTTTCTCTCTTATCTCCTCCTTTGCTGAAGTTTGGCATCAGTGAGCTAGCTCCCTGGTCTCCCTTATCTCCTCCCTGCAAGGTCGAGAACTCCTCTTCACAGGAAGAACAGCTCCATGTGGGCGCGGGAGTTTGTGTTGCCGGACGGACCAGTTCAGACCAGTTTGTTATCAGTGCTCCCAGCCCCAGCCCAACCTCCCACCGCTGCCCGGACCCTGACACCGTGCAGATGTTCATTAAACATCTGGAAGGTGATGCACCTCATCATCTCGGGGCCGGGGCGAGTCGTCCGTACCTCGTACTAGCACATCTGGCCGGCGCTAACGAACTCCTGGGAGTGTTGTTTTGCCTGTGGGAATGCAGGGAAATCGGGAGGAGGAGAGGCTGTAGGCGCCTGGCAGGGGTGTCCGGTGCCTGGCTGCACCAGGAGGCGATGTGTTGGACGGGCAGTGGGTTGGGGGAAACCCTCTGAGCTGCAGCGGGGGGGTTGGTGATGCTGCGAGCAGGGCTCAGGCTCGGCGGTGGTGCTCGGAGGCCAGCAGACACCGGCAGCTTCAGCAGCACCTCGGCCCCGAGCAGCTCTCGGCGATCCCTGAGGCACTGACCCTCCTGTTGTCCCCCTGCCCCCGGTGCCGGAGCCCGCTGTGCCCAGGGAGTGGGGTGCTGGGTGCTCTGCTCGGCCTCCCGGCGTCGGCAAAGGTGGGTGAGATGGCAGCATCCCTTCTTGCTGTGCCCTGTTCTGCCAGGGCCACCATGCTCTCTGGACCCTCCTCTTCCTCTTCCCCTCCTTATCCCTGCAGGCTGTGCCACGGCCCTGGGGGGGCTCTGCTCCCCCAAATCCCCAGGCACAAGGCTGGGAGCATCCCAGGGACTGTGTGGCTGATCCAGGTGATGGAGCTGGATGGAGGCAGGCTCTGGGAGTGTGAGCTTGCACGGATGCTGTGTGACCTGCGGGTGCTGGGTGCCCCTTTGCACGAATGCTGAATGCTCTGGGGGTGCAGGGTGCCTCTTTGCACAGATGCTGAGTGCCCGGGGAGGGCAGGCTCCCCCCTTGCACGGATACCGAGTGCCCTGGGGATGGAGGGCACCCCTTTGCACGGATGCTCTGTGCCCTGGAGGTGCAGTGTGCCCCTTGGCAGGGATGCCGAGTACTCTGGGGGTGCAGGGCCCCCCCGTGCACGGTGGAGAAGCAGAGGTGTGATGGAGCAGGAATGGGGGCTGCACCCTGAGGCCGATGCGGTGCAGAGTTTGCAGGTCTTGGATCAAACTCTGCTTTAACCCGGGTTTGCTGAGGGATCTGAAATAACCGGGGGTGTTTTGCAGTCCCTGGTTTATCAGAGGCACCCGTTTGAGAAGAGGTGCTGCCTGGGGTCTGTGCAGCCCCCCCGGGAAAGGAGAGGGGTCTCTCAGCCCCCTCCCCTGAGCGAGTGTTTATTTTCAGCGGCTGAAATCGGTGTGAGGAGACGATCCGCAAACGGCAGTGAAAGTTCCTGGAGGGCATTGGAGCTTGGCTTTCCAGGAAGGGAAATGAAGTGCCGGGGAGAGCTCCCGGGGGGGAAGTTAGCACCTGGCTGCCATCAGCAATCGCTTACCATTGGTTTGCATTCAGCGAACGCGGGGAGGGGAGATCCGGCAGCCCCAGGGGCGGGGGGGCTGCCCGGAGCTGGGCTGGGGGTGCAGGAGGTCTCCGTCCTGACACTCCTCGGTGCTTCATCTCTCTTGGTGGGCGAGCTGCTTTCTGGGGCCACCTGGGACTGATCTGCCAGGTAACACCTCCATTTGGGGACAAATTTCTTTTACTCTCCCTGCTGACCTGCCAGAGAAAGAGCGGTGCCTGTGCTCCCATTAACTCCTGCCAGCCTGGCTCGAGTGTTAACTGGTGGCTCTGGGAGCCCAGTGCCCTGGCTGGGCTGGGATCAGCTGGTTTTGGATCAGAGCACCCTCTGCTCGCTGGGACTGCATCCCTTGGGATAAACCCTGATCTCTGACCCCTGCAGGCATCCCCGGCCATGGGGAAGCCCTAAATGCTGTCCTGGGGAGCCTGGGCATTCATTCCCTTGGCATCCACAGGGTTTGAGCCACTATGGAGAGCCCAAACTGTGCCCATGCCAGGCTGCCCGTGGGAGCAGCACAGGGGCAGGGACACAGCCTGCTGTCGGGGTTTGTTGCATTTAGTGTGACCAATTATTGCCTTATCTATGGGCCTGACACTGGACGCACGAACAGGCTGTCTGCTGTGGGTCCGGTGCCTTCAAAGGAGCTGCCATCAGGTGCACGAACCGTACAGTTTAATTTTAGGAAACGTATACAGATTCTTTAAGCTTGCCGGTGATAAATGCACTAAACTGCAGAATAGCTACAGAGCTTTAAAAATATGATTTCAATGCCGGGCTTGGGGAGGCCAAGGTCGTAAATCTTCTCAAAAGGCGTCCCTTTTTTGGGGGGAGGCTGAGGAGGACAAACCCATCGATCTATCTCTATGATTTGGCGTGGAATTCTCACCCCCCAATTAGGTACAAATGGGGACAGTATTTATCCCCATTTATTGTGCAGAGTGAGTGAGCGGGTGGGACTGTGGTGAAGCCATTGTTTCCTGTGGTTGTACCGTGAGCCATTGAACAAAACTTGTGAGCCCTTGTACAAAAGATGTTGTGCAAAAGATTTGAAAGCGGAAGAACGGGACTGTGTGGCCTCCACCCCGCTTCTCCTTCCTCCCTGGTGCCATGGCAGCACAAACCACTGCATCTTCGCCCGGTTCCCACATCTCTTCTGGGCACCAGGTGTTCATCAGCAATATTGAGCTTTGCTTCCAGTGGGGTTGCACCCCGCTGCGGTGCTGGGATGGCTTGGGGGGCGCCCGGCGGGCGGTTTGTCCCTGCTCCGGCGCTGGGGAGGGAACAGCAGCTTGGCTGGGATCCCACAGGACAATAGTGGGGTGGTGCCACTGGGTGCTGTGACCCGTGGGACTTGCACAGGGCGATTGAAACGTGGCTGCGAACGAGCGGAGGCTCGGGCGGGCAAGGGGAACCGCTTCGGTAGGGTACGGGGGTGCCTGGTGCCCCAGGAGCAGCCCTGGCATTACCAGGACCTGTGTCCCCTCCTGGGATGGGAGCGGGTCCATGGGGCCGTGAGCTCACCTGTCCCCTGTGGGTCCTCTCTGGTGACGATGCCATGTGGCTCTGGAGGTGACACCTGGCTGGCAGCCATCTCCGAGCCGGCAGTGACGTCCTGGGGGCTGTGCTCACCCACACTTCTCCCTTTGCAGCTCCGTGCTAACCTCCCCGGGGGCCTTCTCCCCACTGGGACCGGGGCCAGGACAAGCTTTTGGCGAGATGTTCTCCCCGTTGGGCTGCAGGAGGGGCTTCCCCAGAGAGGTAGGTCGGTTTGTAACCCCCCTGCTGCCTCGCAGCCGGGGCTGCCGGTGTGGTTGGGAGTGGAGGAGCTTTCTGCTCCATCGCTCGGGATGCCAAGGAGCCAGGAGAGCATCGCTGCGGGACGGGGAAGAATTAGGAATGGTCTGGGACCTCGGCTGGGAGAGGAGGGTGGATGGGCTCCTGGCTCCCTGTCTCTGCTCAGCATCCAGCTGGTGCAGGGGCGAAGGTGAGGGTCTCATCCTGCTTTCATCTCCCTCTGCCCTCTCTGCAGCCCGGTCCATGGCAGGCTGGACGACCCCCCTGCCGCCCTCATGGCCCCTGGATCGACCACCACAAGCCACCCTGGGAGCCCCAGCACAGGAGAGGAAGGGGCATTCGGCACCCGGTAAGGGGGCAGGGGCCGGGGCGAGCAGAGGGGAGACGTCACCTACAAATCCAGGGTGGCCAAAACTGGGGACTCCCCTGGGAGTAGGAGAAGCAGAAAGAGCTGAGGGCTGTGGCAGGAAGGGGGAACCGCAGCAAAACCAAAGCACGCCAGCGAGTTGCCATCCTCACCAGCAGCCATTTGCTGTTGCAGCCCGGTCCCTGGGCCCCCAGACGCTTCCATGGCCCTGCCAATTTCCGTGGGAACGAGGAGGACAGGAGATGGGCACCCCACAACTGTCCCCCACCACCCCCTTGGGATGACAGAGAAGATGGCCAAGGACCTGAGGACTGGTTCAAAGAGGACTGGGACCCGGTGAGGGGACGATGGGCTGGTGGGGGTGCCAGCTGTGTGGCTACCCACGGCGTGCCACCATCTCACGGGCAGCGATTGCCATTGCAGCCCGGTCCCTGGTACTGCGGACCCGTCCCTGACTCTCCT
Source organism: Tringa tobata (assembly GCA_033628505.1). NCBI lineage: Eukaryota > Metazoa > Chordata > Aves > Charadriiformes > Scolopacidae > Tringa > Tringa tobata. The sequence continues at coordinate 6,573 of JAHREE010137771.1, read as the reverse complement.
GACTTCCCTTGGGTTGAGGAGGACAGGAGATGGGCATCCCATGACTGGCCGCCCCCTTGGCATGACAAAGAAGACCACCGAGGACCTGAGGGCTGCTTCAAAGAGGACTGGCGCCCGGTGAGGGGTTGATGGGCCTGGGGGGGTGGCAGTGGCCATGGGACCGAGGACAGGGGGCGAGTGAAATCAAGTGGTGTTCCCCAGGGCTCAGTGTTGGGACCATTTCTGTTTAACATCTTCATTGATGATCTTGATAAGCACGTAGAGTGTATCATCAGTAAGTTGGCAGATGCCACCAAGTTAAGCGGGAGTGTTGATCTGTGTGAGGACAGGGAGGCTCTACAGAGAGACTCAGGTTGGATGGACGGGCCAACATTAATGGGATGAGCTTCAACAAGGCCAAGTGCCAGGTCCTGCACTTGGGCCACACCAACCCCACGCATCAGTACAGGCTTGGGGAAGTGTGGCTGGAAAGCTGTCTGGTGGAAAAGGACTTGGGGGTTCTAGTTGGCAAGTGGCTGAATATGAGCCAGCAGTGTGCCCAGGTGGCCAAGAAAGCCAACGGCATCCTGGCTTGTATTAGAAATAGTGTGACCAGCAGAAGTAGGGAGGTGACTGTCCCCCTGTACTCAGCACTGGGGAGGCCACACCTGGAGTATTGCGTCCAGTTTGGGGCACCTCAATCCAAGAGAGATGTGGAGGTGCTGGAGTGGGTGCAGAGGAGGGCAACGAAGCTGGTGAAGGGGCTGGAAAATAAATCATATGAAGAGAGGCTGAAGGAGCTGGGACTGTTTAGTTTGAGGAAGAGGAGGCTGAGGGGAGACCTCATCACTCCCTACAACTACTTGAAAGGACGTTTTAGAGAGGTTGGTGCTGGTCTCTTCTCCCAGGTAGTTAGTAATTAGCAATAGAACGAGAGGGAATGGCTTCAAGCTGCAACAGGGTAGGTTTAAACTGAGCATTAAGAAAGAGTTTTTCACAGAAAGCGCTCAGACCCTGGAACAGGCTGCCCAGGGAGGTGGGGGAGTCACCATCCCTGAATGTGGTTAAGAGTCGTTTAGATGTGGTGTTGGGGGATCTGGTGTAGGGGAGAACTTTGTAGAGTAGGGCTGATGGTTGGACTCGATGATCCCAAGGGTCTTTTCCAACCTGAATGATTCTATGATTCTATGAAATGGGGCAGGGTCCATTCACTGCCCTGGTGACAATGGCAGTGCCTGGGGACAGGCTTCCCTGTGGAAGCCAGTGGCAGCCTGGCTTCTCTGCTCCGCAGTTGCGGCAGCCCCTGTCCTGCCCCATGTCTAAACCCAACCCCTTCCCTGCAGAAGCCGCTGATGCCCGGCCTCAACCGCTTTTCCTGGCCTGAATTCCCCAAGGAGGAGGAGCACCCACGCTGCCCCCCCGGCAGTCTGCCAGGGTGGGTACCCGTGCCGAGGACGGGGGGACCACGGAGCTGTGGGGTGGCCAACAGGGCCAGGGGTGATGCAGCATTGAAGCTGGCCCTACTCAGGGTGGGGGAATTTGCACCCGAGGCCCCTTCCAGCCTAAATTCCCTCCCCCGGGGCTGCCTTTGCTCTCGCAGGGAGCAAGGTGGCTTCCAGGATGGCTTCCCGTCCTGGCGCTATCATGACCTGGGTAGGAAACGTCAATGTCTTCACCGTGGCCGTCAAAAGTCACCCCTTGTCCAGCACCTCCCGTATCCCAGGTCCTCCAGAGGTTTGTGCTGACCCTGTACTGGGCTGTGAGGGGACCCACGCCTGCTTGCCAGCATCTCCTTGGTGCTTGCCAGCACCTGGGGCAGAGCGAGGAGCCTCTCCCATTGCGTTTCTCCCTCCGCAGGGCATCAGCCATCCTCCAGGTCATCTCCATCCCGCTCTGCGACCAAACGGCCGGCGGTCAAAGAAGAGCCACGGTGCCCTGATCCTCCCCAGCCACTTATTTCCTGCCAAGATGGCTCACAGAGCAGCGAGCAGATGGATCAGGTTGTGGGTTTTTACCCACCCACGCCCCCCCGCCCCATCCCAGCATCCAGCAGTGACCCGAGTTTGCACGGTCTGAGCCCCACGCGGTGCTGCCCTGTCCCTAATCCAGCGTGTTTTCCCCCAGAGCCCACCGGTGGAGAGTGGGAAGGTCCCGGAGCCCCCCAGACCAGCCTCTGATCCCGGGGCTGTGACAGAGCCTACGGAACCGGAGCAGGCAGCAGGAGCGATGCCGGTAGGAGAGCACCCCTCTCCTGGGGACAGGGATGGCTCGCACCCCTGGAGGTGCCCAGCCCAGGGGCTCTTCAGCCACTGTAACATCTTCCTTCTCTCTCTCATCCAGCCCTTTCTCTCTTCACCTTGCTGTCTCTGTGCCAGGCACGGACATTTTCCTGTCTCTTCTCTAGGGCTGCAAAGCCCCGTGGTTTCCTTTGGGTTTTAGCACCCCAGCCGTCCCGTCCTCCAGCTTTTCTCCCCGGGGTAGACACACGTCCCAGCCTCACGCCATTACATGTCCCCAGGTCGAGCTGGGAGCCGAGCAGAAACCCGTGGGCAGCCACGGCCAGAGTCCCTCTGCTTCAGAAATGGAGCCAGCCTCGCCAGAGGAAAGTTCTGCCAGGATAGAGGAGCACCCTGAGGTACCAGCAGCTCCTTTTCCCACCTAAAATTAGTGCCCAGGGGAGGTGGGAGCTTGCAGTCCCCTTTGCACCCCCTTTTTTTCCCCTTGCCTGAGGGGAGCCAGCCCTTGCTGTGGGCTCTGCAGTGCATCTTGTAATGCTTTGCACAGGTAGAGTCCTGCAGCCAAAGCGTCCCGAAGGCTGGCGCGGGTGGTGGGTCACGTCCCCACACTCCCACAGCCCCTCCGGAGCCTGCTGAGAGGGTCTGCTCTGCTGGAGAGGTGGGTGCTGAGCTCTGCCCAGGTCCCCAGGGATGGCAGCATCTGCCGAGTGGTGCCGGAGAAACCGAGGCAGAAGATGCCCACGATGGGGTGGGTCTCAGCATGTCCCCCCCCGCAAGGAGAGACCCCACTGAGGCTTCTGCAGGCAGGGGTGTGCTGGCAGTGCTGGCTCCCCTGGCTTCTGCATGGCCGCTGCTTTCCTTCTCCAACCACTTTCTCTCCTGCAGCTTTGGCCACCCAAAAACTCACAGGTCCTGCCGGGAGCTACCACGGAGCCCGATGTGCAGCCCAGCCAGCTCAGCTCCGACGTCTGCACCCCACCAGAGACCTTACCGGCCACCCAGGACCCTTCTGGGTGCAGTGAGACTGAGGTCAGGGTGTCTCTGCTTCCCCCTGACTCACCCCAAGGTGTCCCCACGTAGGGCAGATGCAGAGGGGGATCCCTCTGGCCTCCCTGTTTGCAGGATTATGGGCTGGGGTTTAAAGCCCTGCTTTGTCTGGAGGCAGAGCCCGTGTCAGCCCCGGTGTCGGCTGCACCAGAGATGCTGATAAACGGGAGGCAGCTGGGAGAAAGGCCAAAAAAACAACTAGAGGCTTGAGAGCGTGCTGGAGCGTGAACGACCCCGGGGACTCGAGCTTTAACGAAGCAAACGAGAGCATTGCAGAGCAGCTTAATTACTGCCTAATGGGGAAGAGGAAGCTGCTCGCAGGGCTCTTGGCGGTGATGCTGCCGGGAGGTGGTGGGTGGTGGTGGAGGTGGGAGAGCAAGGGGCAGCTCCTAAAACCTGGGGAAAGGGTGGCAAACTAGCACCCTGGGGAGCCAAGGTCCCAGCGGGTCCCCCCACGGGGTGGCCAGTTCCCGGCTGGCAGTCGGTGCCAGCAGCCCCAGTTTGGCCCCAGCCTTGCCCAGTCCCCTCTCCCCTTCAAAGCATCTGACCCTTCCTTGCCTTTTCCACCACCCAGGCTGCGGGCAGCCAGCACCAGCTCTGCTCCACGCTCCTGACGTCCTCCCCAGCTGGTACAGACCTCCGCTCCGCCGCCGTCCTCGCCAGGAAGGAGGAGATCGAGCTGGTGAGTCCCAGTGGCCCTTGGTCGAGGTGTATGGGGGCCTGAGACCAGCCATGGGGCGGGGGGACTTGCCCAAGGATCCTTTTAACCGTGGGGGATGTGAATTTGGCAATTATGGGGTCGTTGGGGGAAACCCCTCCTGGTTCTGGTGGTTGCAGGGGAAGGTGCTTGTGGGCAAGAAGGGCTCTGCAGGGGCACAGATGCTGCCAGGGGGGTTCATGAACCAGCCCTGGGGGGGAACAAATATCCCTGGAGGGCTACATGCTGCCGGTGGGGAGGTTTTGGGGTGCCCCACGCTGACCCCGTGCTGTTCCCCTGCAGTCCTACCAGCAGTTCAGCCTGACCATCGCGGTGGTGGCCACGATGCTGCTGCAGAAGGAGCCCTCCATGGAGGCGGCGCTGGGGCTGGCGCTGAGAGCCAACCTCCGCCAGGGCCGGATCCACCACCTCCAGGAGCTGGAGGACTTCATCAACAGCTACGACTCGGCCACCCTCAGCCGCTGAGGGGGCGCTGGGGTGAGTGGACAGACACCCCCTCTTGCCAGCCAGGGTTTGGAGGACGATGGGGGGGCCGTGCTGGTACACTGGGGTGCTCATGATGGTGCTGAGCCCTCAGATCAAGGTGCTATGGACATGTTGGTGCTGTCCCACCATCTCTCTTGGAGATGGAGGAGGAGGGGGGTGCTTAGCTGTACCCCTGCCTAGACCTGTGTGTGCAGCAAAAGGGGGTTTTACTGGTTTTACTGGAGGGAGAGCGGCTGCAGGGAGCCCCCCTCTGCCCTGGCCCCTCACTCCATTCCTGCTTCACACGGATGTGCCCCCAAACCCCAGAGATTGTTCTTGGCTTTAAATCAAAAAATAAACCACTCATGATCTTTGCAGCCCCTGCTCCACCATCGCTCTGGTCACATTCTCCTGGTGCCAGCGTGCACAGGGAGGGGTCCCATGGTGGGGACCCCCAGCTCCAGCCGAGGGCAGCGGCTGTCCCCAGGGATCACACCCCTCTGGTGACAACGTCCCCAGGCTGGGGAGGAACAGGGCAGATGTGTTGGCTCTCTTGTGTTCAGGTCTCAGCTGAGCTTTATTGGAGCTTCGTCTGCAGCAGAGCTGCCTCCCCCCCTCCCCAGTCCCCTCCCCACAGTGGCAGGGGGACGCGGTGCCACCAGGGATGGAGAGCATCTGGCAACAGGGCTCATCCTTCGAGGAGGTGTCCCAGGGAAGGATCTGACCCTGGTGGCCAACACCCCGGTGTCCCCATGGGTCCCCAGTGGGGTGATGCAGGCAGCTGCCCTTGTCCTAAGCACCCAGTTGCCCTCCCCTGCGTGTGGCTGCTCTCTGGGGCTACCGCCTTCTCTGAGATGGGAGTCGGAGACCGTGCCCTGGTGCGGGTGGCCGGCTCTCTGCTCCCTACCTGCTTTACCTGTTCCTAATTGCGGGAGAGGCCGGCAGGAATTGCAGGCTGTGCTTTGCCAGCAACTGCCGGGGGGAAGGATCCCAGCAACTTCTCCCCACCAGCCTTGGGCTGTGTCCAAAACGCACTTGGAACGTGTTGAGACCGTGGCAGGGGCTGGCAGGATGGCAGTGCCGGTCGAGGACCCCCTGTCCCCACTGCTAGGACACGCTGCAGTGCTTGCTGTTGCCCCGTGGCTTCACCGTCCTGCCCCCAGCCCTCCCCACGGGTTCCCTGCCCAGGGAGCTCATCCCGGGCTTGGGGATGGGCTTCCCGAAGAAGAAACCCTCTTCCTCCGAGTCCGAAGATGAAGAGCAGGTGGGACACCAGGAGTCATCCTCCTCCGTGATGTCCTGCAGGTCGATGTCCTCCGGCCGTTGGGCAGGGGATGTGCCTGCTCGGAAGTGTGGGTTCCCATTGCCTGTGGGTGTTCGGGGGTCAGGGCCCCCCGAAACTGGATGGCCCAAGGCTCCAGGCACATTGGGACCATCTGTGCTGGGCTGGAGGCCGGAGGGGTGGCCGGCCGGTGGTCCCAGCGTCCCTGCATGCACAGCATCTCTGCTCCGCTCATTAGCACCTGCTCCGTGGTCCTCCAGGCTCCTGAACGCTGGATGCACGGGGGCCTGATCCAGAAACGCCTCTGGAAGAAGGAAAACAAGGATGGGTGAGGAAGGGGAAGGCTGAGCCTGCCCTGCCACAACCCCTTGAGGCTTGTACCAACCAAACCCCAGGTGTCAGCGCTGCAAGGGGGTGGGCTGGGGGCTCCTTGGGCTGCATCCCTGACAAGGTAACCCCAGGGGCTGAGCAGAGCCCGGTTTTTCCCCCCGTTCCCCTCCCGCCACACTGCAAGCAGAGCAGTAGGATCCCTACCAGCCCCTTCCACCCGCTGCCTGCCCCCTCCGGCCACCGAGCTGCTGCCCGTCCCCGGCGCGGTCCTGCCGGCGGGGCCGGCTCGGGCGAGGGGCGTCGAGTCAGGGGACGGGGCGGAGGCGAAGGCCGAGTCGGAGGAGTCGGAGGCGGTGGAGGATGCATCCCGTCCCAGGCTGCAGGTCTCGGAGCAGAAGAGGCGGCCGCGGCGGGAGGTGAGGGGCTGCCCACGCAGCGGCTTTCGGCAGAGGCTGCAGCAGAAGCAGGCGGCTCGGGCATGCCAATGGAGCCCTTGGTGGGTGGCCTCCTCGCTG
>JAHREE010137749.1:0-10048 GCA_033628505.1 Tringa tobata | reverse complement strand
CCCCCGCCATGCCCGGCCCGCCCGTACCGCACTGACCCCCCGCCGCCGCCAGCGCCGCTTATCAGCGCTCCGGGGGCGGGACCAGGGGGAGGAGCCCAGCCATCATTGGCTACGCAGAGCCGACCTATCCGCCCTTCCTTAACAGCAGCCAATGAGAGCTCTCTTTAAACTCCTCCCCTCCATGCGCTGTGACGGCAGCCAATCAGAAACGCGGCGAGCCTTAACAGGCGTTATCCCCAGCGCTAGAGCCAATCAAAGAGGGAAGAGAGACTCAGGCCCCACCCTCTCTCCCGCCCCCTAGCGGCGGCAGAGCCAATGGGCAGCAGGGGGCGGGGCAGCGGGCGGGCGGTTTCTCTTTCACCTTGGGCGTGAGGCCGGGAGCGGCCGCCCGTCCCGTCCCGTCCCGGGGCACGGCGNGGGAGCGGCCGCCCGTCCCGTCCCGTCCCGGGGCACGGCGGCGGAGCGGCCCGTTTGTGGGCCCGGTGAAGGGGCTTGGGGCGGGGGGAACGCGGCCTCGGGAATTGACCGCGCCAAAGCTCGGGATAGGGCCGTAGGAAACGGCGCCAAGGCCTCGGGGAGGCAAGGATGGAGCCATAGAACGCTTTCCTCCAGTATCCACCATCTTCTGCTCCTCCAGCACCGAGGAACCGAATCCATTTCTGACAAGTCACAGGATCCCCGATTGGAAGGGACCTCAAGGACCATCTGGTCCAACCTGTCTTGGCAGAAGCATGGTCTAGACAAGGTGGCCCAGCTCAACCTTCCAAGTGTCCAACGTTGGGGAATCCCCAGGGAGATTATCCCACCACCCCTGGTCTTCTCTGTGGGACCCCTGGTGAAAAGGGAGTCTCCACCTTCTCTGTAGCCACCCTGCAATTACTGGAACATGGTGATAAGGTCTCCCCTAAGCCTTCTCTTCTCAAGGCTGTACATATATCTTCCATGGAAACATTATAATTACACCATAGTGTTTTGACTTCTTGAAAAGACATCACGAGACGCAGGATTTTTTCCCTGTTCTAGTCCTCTAAAACATATTTTTAGAGTCACTAGTCCTTTCCCCCTTTCCATTCCCATAGCAAACCTACACACAGACTCTACCTGCAATGGGAGAGTTGGGCAGAGAGGAACCTGATGAACTTCAACAAGGGCAAGTGCAGGGTGCTGCACCTGGGGAGGAATAATCCCCTGCAGCAGGACAGGTTGGGGGTGACCTGCTGGAGAGCAGCGCTGAGGAGAAAGACCTGGGAGTCCTGGTGGACAACAGGATGACCACAAGCCATCTGGAGCACTGGGACCAGTTCTGGGCTCCCCAGTTCAACAGCAGAGGGCTACAAAGATGATCAAGGGCCTGGAGCATCTCCCTTATGAGGAGAGGCTGAGGGACTTGGGGCTTTTTAGTCTGGAGAAGAGAAGGCTGAGGAAGGATCTGATCAACACCTATAAATACTTCAAGGGTGGGTGGGGCCAGGCCTTCTTCAGTGGTGCCCAGTGACAGGACAAGAGGAAACGGGCACAAACTTGAACATAAGAAGTTCCACCTAAACATGAGGAGGAACTTCTCCACTTTGAGGGTTGCAGAGCCCTGGAAGAGGCTGCCCAGAGAGGTGGTGAAGTCTCCTTCTCTGGAGACATTCAAACCCCCCCTGGACATGTTCCTGTGGGACCTGCTCTGGGTGGACCTGCTTTGGCAGGGGGTTGGAGGAGATGATCTCCAGAGGTCCCTTCCAACGCCATGTGATTCTGTGGGTCCAGGCCCATCTTCTGCCCCAGCGGGACGTGGTGACGTGGGTTTAAGGAAAGGAAGGATCTGGNAATAATCCCCTGCAGCAGGACAGGTTGGGGGTGACCTGCTGGAGAGCAGCGCTGAGGAGAAAGACCTGGGAGTCCTGGTGGACAACAGGATGACCACAAGCCATCTGGAGCACTGGGACCAGTTCTGGGCTCCCCAGTTCAACAGCAGAGGGCTACAAAGATGATCAAGGGCCTGGAGCATCTCCCTTATGAGGAGAGGCTGAGGGACTTGGGGCTTTTTAGCCTGGAGAAGAGAAGGCTGAGGGGGTATCTGATCAACACCTATAAATACTTCAAGGGTGGGTGGGGCCAGGCTTTCTTCAGTGGTGCCCAGGGACAGGACAAGAGGAAATGGGCACAAACTTGAACATAAGAAGTTCCACCTAAACATGAGGAGGAACTTCTCCACTTTGAGGGTTGCAGAGCCCTGGAAGAGGCTGCCCAGAGAGGTGGTGAAGTCTCCTTCTCTGGAGACATTCAAACCCCCCCTGGACATGTTCCTGTGGGACCTGCTCTGGGTGGACCTGCTTTGGCAGGGGGTTGGAGGAGATGATCTCCAGAGGTCCCTTCCAACCCCATGTGATTCTGTGGGTCCGGGCCCATCTTCTGCCCCCAGCGGGACGTGGTGACGTGGGTTTAAGGAAAGGAAGGATCTGGCCAAGTGCAGAGGGTGGGGCCCATCTCTCTAACCCAGGAGCCCGGGAAGCTGTGGCAGGGCGAGATAAGAAAAGAGGGAAAGGCAGGAGGTGGCAGAGCAGCCCGGGCTCGGTGCCAGCCCCTCTGGAGAGGCTGTGACAGCGGCAGACAGTTGGTCACCCCCCCCGGGGTGGCTATCACAGCAGAGCAGCGCTCCCCCATCTTCCTCCTGTATCGCTCCGGTCCGGGGCCGGCTGCTCCCATTTGCATGTAATCAGGCACCAGATGGGAAACGAGAGGGTGCCCTCTTCTCCCTCCTAGAAAAACCCTGGGAAGGGGGGGGAAAGAGGTGGTGGGGCGTACTGCAGTACCGCAGTTAGCCAAGGAAAAGACAGAACGTCCCTCCTGATGAAAGCAAAGATGAGACAGGACCCCCCAGTTTTGGGTATTAGAGCTCAGTAAACAGACGAAACACCACCCGTGGAACTAATCATCGTTATCTCTGCGAGCGAGGAGGGCTGCCAGATCTCCGATAAGGCGGAAAGTCAGTCACACAAGGAGGCACAATGATCTCTGCCCAGGACTGTCTGAAGGAGCAGGGGAACATTCCAGAAGAGCAGCAGCGTTAGGAGGCATTTCTGAGAGTTAAGGGCATTCCCCGGGAGACACTTCAAGTATTTCTCTGGTCACTTCATCTCACAACCTAAAATTAAGTTTTTAACTAAACAAGAGTCCTTAAATGTGTGTTCTCCCTACCCCAGCTCCCACTGCACAAACAAGGTAAGGCCGGATCCAGCCGATCTTTGAAACCTCCTCTGTAGACAGACAATTCTCCAAGTCAAACACACCCCACTGAAAATCTTCCCTACCGAAGGTCTGCAGTAGCTATTAGCAAAGAAACAGGAAATTAAATGTAAGAAAAAGAAACAGAGAGGGAACTACCAAAGCACAGGTGCTCCAAAGAACATAGAACTGCAACAAAAAGTAGTTATAAAGGTTAAAAAAGGAGTTTTGACCATATCCTTTTTCCCACTGACAGACCAGTAGCTCAGCTTTTCTAGGAACCTTTCAGAGTCAGTTCTTTCAAGCTAGAAATTCAAATTCAACTTTCAGTTTCTCTCCCACACCGGCTTTTTAAGGCACTGTGATTTGACCCCAATACCCACAGCTGGAACAAACTCCAAATATTCACTCCTCTGAGCTGTTTTGTTTCAGCACAAAGGAGGTCCCACAGCTGCGCCTCCGACAGTTCTCACCGTATCTCATGCTATAAATACAGCAGGGAATACTGAGAAAAAAATAAAAAAATTAAGTGGTTTGGTACAACTAAACGAAGCGCCACTGCCTCTCAAGTCCAAGTTTTGCTGCCACCAAATGCTTCCCTCAAGGTTTAAAACCCCACATTTTGCTTTATTGTGTAGGAAGAGGTAAGAAAGCACCAGCTGTCACCTATCAAACAGGCTACAGCTACTGTCACCCAGACAAGCTGCGCATTATCAGCCAAGTTTAGTTAGCCAAGAACAGGCCTTTCCGTATCTTTTCCCAACAAAGACACACGCCACACAGCAAAAGTTATAAAATTAAAGTTCCTACATTCCTGCAGGCTACACTCGAGCCTACGCAATGCAGTCATCTCCCCGTAATTAAGGTTCCTAACGACATGCTGTGTAGTAGCAGAAGTAACACAATCTTTTACAACTGCTCAAGGGCTACAGGTCAAGGATCCAACTTCTCATCGTACTCTGCCTGCTGGTTTCCATTGCTTCTGCCACAGCAGTTTCTGGAGCCTTCTCTCCTCGTGCAGAAGAGCTGACCTACCACCCCACCAGCTCTTCTCAGCTTTCAGAGCCTCAGAAAGCCACAAAGTTTCAGAATTATCAAATTCACCTCATGGCTATGGAGCCACCTATTCAGTGTGTTCCAAAAAGTCACCTTTTAACACTCCAGCACTCTCATTATTTACAGGAGAATATTTTTGAGTAACAGGCCTGGCCCTCCCTTCCCCACAGACCCCTCTGAGTACACCCTATTACACCTCCCACCATTCTTGAGCTTTATGTCAACGTCACTCGAGGAACTGACAGGCAAATAGGAAACACGCAAGGCCCAACAATCGCCACCGCAGCCCTGTCATTCTGGTCCAGCGCTCAAGTCCTAAATGAGATTATATTTCTGGCTGTTTGCTACGGGTAGGAGGGAGACAGAGCTTAGATTTAAAGTCCTGATCAGCTGAGCATGAACGTGGAAGATCAAAGGGTCATTCAGCGCACAAGCTAAGCTTTCCCTCATTGTCCTTGAACAAAATTCCTCTCACTCTAAAGCGTGGAGTAAAATGCCTGCCTGTCTGCCTCCCACTCTATCCCCAAGAGAGATGGCTGCATTTCACTACTGGACAGTTTTCTGCACTCAAATGTTTTGAGATGAAAAGCTCTAAAGAGCAGCAAAATAAATAAAACTGCAGTTTATTAAAAGAGACTAACAGATTATTCACCAGACAAGCCAAGCTATTTCACAGTCTGGTCATGCTAGCTGTGAAAACAGTGGGAGTTTTGGGAACAGAGCACAAGCCCTGCTAAGAGTAAGGAGACATTATGAAATAGATCATTTTCACTAAGTCATGGAAAGGCAGGAAGCCTCTCCTAATAGTATGAATCATCAATATACCAGAAAGAAAGAGTGCACTTAAACCTAATCACCGATGTCCAGCGCTGCCAACGTCGTACTAAAGTGTGTAAATGAATCCAAGGAGAGCAAGTCACTCAAGCACCGACAAATTGGAACAAAACAGAGAAGGGACTCAAAACTACAGCTATAATAAAGCACATCTCATACCTGCAACATCCTCCGCTGCTGCTTGGGTTTCTTCCACCCACCACAAGAGCCATCTGATCATTCCACTGCCATGACCCTGCAGCTTCTCCTGCTGGAAAACAGACACAGCGGGGATCAAGTTTATTACCTGCTTTGGGATCCTTTCCTCATACACTTCCAGAAGTTTGGGTACATAATTTCCAATTTTCTATCACCTTTAGCACTGACAGCATCCAGGGCAATCCCCTGCTTTGTGCCAGGCCCTGCATCTATGCAGGAACTGGTGTTTGACTGCTCAAAGTGACACCTAGGGGACACCAGTGCTGGTAAATCCCACTTATCCTAAGAGAGGGTTTTGTTTCTCCTCACACGGATTCAGGAATTAGCCAACACCAGAGACTTGGTGAGCTTTCCCATAATAACATGGGCTGCATTAGATGTAAAACGTTCACAAGGAAGGAATGAGAGTTTGCTTCAGAGAATGTGTGTTAAAGGAAGCTTTATGTTTTTAGGACAGGGAAACCCACGGTCTCTCAGCTTGCACAGCAGAGTGGCAGCAACCGAAGCTCTAGGTGACCCATCAGTGGCAAAGCCCGGTGGCTCAGTCACACAGCACTACCCTTCTACCTCCTGAAACCAAATTAGATTAGAAAGTATTAGAAAAGCAATATAGAAAAAAAAATATGTAAAGAGCTGTATTTGGCACAAGAATATTACCCCTCATAGATATAAGGCAGCCCCCAAGAGAAGCTCCCCAAGAAGTGCTGCTGAACTTCTCCAGAACATGGAATTTATGAATTTGGAAGAACAGGTAAATAAAACTGCGTGGTAACAACTGGTACAATGTAATTAGGAAAAAATGCAGACGCTGAAGAAAATAACCTACTTGGCTCACCTCAGAGCTCAGCAAGCCAGAAGTTCATATGGGAAGAAACTCTTTTTTTTTTTCTTTTCTTTTTTTTTGCCACAAATAATTACAAACCCAGGAGTTTCAAAGGAAATCAGCAGTTTCCAGCTGGCACATAAACCTTATCCCAGGAACGGCCATTTTGCAGCAGTGCAGTTCTAAGGGGACACAAACTCCCAGAAAGCAGTATCATTGCTCACCCCAATCTTTATTTATCTGACAAAGAGGTATAAAGGGCAGTGATCATATCGTGTAAGATAAACTGCTGTAAAAGCTACTGCTCCCATCTCGTTATATGCTTCCTCCAGACAGATCCTCCCATTCTCCATCCGCTCTGCACTGGCAATTTGCACCCCCCGTTTGGTGTTTCTTTGGCTCCTTCAGTGCTAAGGCACAGAGCTAATCAGTCTCCTAGGAAATTAAGGGAAAGATAAACCTGCCTAAATGGAGAAGCAGCCAAATTGATGCATATTTTATATCAATCAGGCCATCCCAGTGATGGTGTTGCTCAATGGATCATCTTGTTCTCAAAATCGTTTTGCCCAGTTTGGGTTCTTACTTCCACCTTCTTTTGCTACAAACCCCTTTTGCTCCTTGTCTTAAGGTTCCTTATTTTCCCAACCTTTGGCTGAGCCTCTAATTACACTCCACCCTTAAGTTTGGGGGTGACATTTGGTTTCTCTCGTACCTGCCTCCTATTTTCACCAAACAGTAGGTACATCCTAAACTATCTCTCTCTACCCCGACTACCCAAGGCACAGAATATGGTGATTTGCGACCACAATTTAATTAGAAGAGCAAGCAAAGACAAATCCTGTCCCTACATATAACCTGTTGTTGTTAATATCTCCAAAGTTACCACAATCAAGGTATTAATGTCAGCTGGAAACAGAGTGACAAAGTCTGTGGCTACTTGCCCACAGAACCACAGCCAGTTTTAAGAAAAAGAACTGCCCACAGGATAGGCTCCGAAACGCCAAACAGGATAAAGTTTCGCCTTGACTTCCCACATCACTGACATTTTTGGTGACAAACGTTTCTTAACACCTGTGAAAGTTTGTGTCATTGGGCTGAACAACATGAGCCGAGTTTTCCTTTAAGGAAGCGAGCAAGGGATTTGATTGATTAGGAAGCAAAGCATTAACAGCAGTGCCAGGCAGTTGGAGAGCACTGCCTAGACTGGAAGGAATGTATTAAAGGAGCAGATCACAAATCCAAAAGCAGACAAGAAAATAAAAAAAATAACCCATTTTTGGCAGGAACAGGACAAGGGTGGCATAAAAATATCTGGCCTATAAACAGGCTTTAGTCCTGCCAGGGCAAAATGTACTTTTATTGCAACTATTCAATAATTAGATTATAGTATGAGACCCAAGGGAGGGAGGGAGGGGACCAGGAAGTGTGGCTATATTCAGCTGTAACTAAGTGAAAAACTTCTGCTTTCAGCAAAACTGAGACCAGATTTTTTTTTTCCCTTGCAATTTAAATTAAAAAAAAAAGAAAAAGATTTAGGCCAAACTGGATTGACCTTGCTTCTGATGCCAGAAAACACAGGCTCTACTCCGATGTCTGCATGCCAGAGCCCCGGGGAAAGAGCAAGCACGTGGATGGTGTTCAAGCTTACTGAAACACCCCTCTCCCTCCATCTCCAGAGATGGTACATGGCCACGATTCTCCACACAGGGGTTTCTGTCACTATTTATACTACAAGTCAGTATCCATTCAAATCTAAACCAGCTTCAGACTTTAAAAAAATAAGCCCAACACCCCCCCCCAAACTGTTTGCTGAACCATCTGCAAACACATCCTCTCAGAGCTACAGTCCTCCTGATGTGCAACAGCTGATGAATTTTTTTTTTTTATGTGAAAATAAAAAAATACTATGCCAATCTGCAAAGAAACCCCACAGCCCAGACTAGCTTCAGCACTATGATTCTTGAATTAAATGCATTCATTGCTGCTGAGTTTGCTTCTGAAGTGTCCCAAGGTCCCCTGGAGAGCTGGCCCCTTCAGCTGCAAACACAAGTCAAGGCTCAAAAATACACAGGGCTGAGCTCATTGTGTCCCAGGTCCCACAGATTTTCTACCACATTAAATTCTGTGCTTCGCACTTTCTATCATTTGCATAGACACATATATCTGCATTTAATCTGTTTGCATGTCACCGACTATACTTTGACAAGAACCAAGTTCAAGCTTCTCAGTTAATGACAGTCAGAGGAATTTAGGCTCCAACACCTGCTCAGAGTTGGGCACACGCAGATCAGGTGGCTCAGGCCATGTCTGAAAATACAGCCAGGAAACAGCAGGGAGCCCTCGGTTCCCCTATGGTAAAAGGGCTCTTCTGACAGACAGCGACCCACTCCCACATGGGTCTTTAAAACGCACCAAACTGGATCAGGAATTCTTCAAGTTTTACACACTTGGGTCAAGAGGTTCTCTGATGCTGCTCTATCGCCTGGACCTACTACTCCTAAAACCCAAATATTTAAAAATATTAAGCTGGAACCCAAACCAGAGGAAAGACAGCTCTACTTACCTTCTAGAAGACGTGAAAGTAAAAGAAGGAGTCATCCTGGATCTTCATATAACGGTGCTCTGGATATTTGCAGCATGTTATCATTATCCTAGGCCTTCTGTAACTCTAGCCCCCAGAGCTGGACTGAGATGATACCTAAAAGCAAGTAAGATTTATTCAAGTAGAGCACTTGAGATACTTCTATGGTGTATTGGTGTATTTTCATTATATAGTGTTTCTCTCACTTGCTTTAAAACACACTTAAGTAGGTAAAGTAGCCCTGCAGGAATGCATTATAACGGCAAACAACACACAAAGCAATTAAAGTGAATGCTTCAACATTTATAAAGCACTTACCAACTGAAAAACATGAAGTACTTTACAAGCATTTATTCTGCTTCATAACAATTCTACATAAGCGAGCCCACTTTAAATTATCACTGATAGAAGCAACGGTTATATTAAGGTCCTACAGGCAGCTCACTCAACGCCACGTCTCCAAAGCAAGTGGGAACCAAGGTTAAAGATCAAAGTTTTAAACCTAATTTCAACCTATCAATATTTATACCTGTTTATGGAGATTCGTCTGGTGAAAATTTCCTTTTCATTGTCTATATTTTCTAAGATTCAGCAGGAAATACTTTTTATTTAAATACAACAGTGAGTGTACCCAAGGCTAAGTCCTGAAGATTTTTAGTGAGGCTAAAGGCCTACAGAGATTTCAACAGATTCAGTGAGATCTTCAGGGCCAAGAGATTTCAGGTAGAACTTCTGACACGAGTGGCAACTTGGCACCTAGATATATTCAATAAGCAAGGATCTAGAAACCAAAAATGACTTTTGTGTGATTTGACATGAAATTTCAAGTCATCACGCACTTGTTAAACTTTCTTCTGGTGCAGCATCAGGAAATTCCTCATTTCCTACTCGGAAAATTCTGACAGAGTTAGGAGGCTGCAAGTCTGCCTTAAGAACCTTATTAAAGGGAGTTTAACCTCGGTGGAGATCCCTGTTAGCAGAAGCTACACCAGTTTTGCACCCTGAAATCGCTCCCTCTTCCCAATTTTGTTGTTTGCTCAGGGTGAAGTCGTTTCAGGCACTGACATCTAGTGGCAATGCCAATGTGGAGGGCACCTGCCAGCAAATGCAGCCTCGTTTCAGGTCCCTTTTGTGTGTTTTCCCCAGAACAAACCAGCAGTTTCAGCTCCAACAAACGCCAGGGCTGGAGCTTCTTCAGTCCCGACCGCTGGCACACGGCCAGGGCCGTACACATCCTTCACACACAAATCAATGAAAAAAAAAAAAAAAAACCAAAACAGATTTTTATTTCTGACAGAAACCTCCTAAGTTTGGGCTGGATTTTGAGCTGAAGTGTAGTAGGG
>JAHREE010137748.1:0-10323 GCA_033628505.1 Tringa tobata | reverse complement strand
AGGGAGCCGGGAACCACCAGGAAAGGGCTGAGTCAGCAGCAGGAGAGTCACCCCCAGCCAGGCCATTTGGCAGGCAAAGGTTGGGAAGGAGCTTTTTTTCTTCCCTAACAGGGCCGAGCGAATAATTCATAGCGGATAAATAATTCACCAGGAGTTTAGCCTTCCTCCGGCAGCGGATTGTCTGCGAGCTGTTAGCAATTATCCCGTATTTATTTGCGATCCTGAATTTTTCAGTTGAATTATTCAGACAAGTCGTCGTTGGGCTGGGGAAAAGCCCGGGGAAAGGAGGCGATACCTGAAACGACAAGAAAAATCATCGTCAGGATGAGTCCGTGGCTCGGGAGGACACGGTGTTGTTCTGATTATTTAGCATCTGTAGGGCAAGAAATACCCAGAGCCGCAACGGGCCCCGGAGACGACGCAGAAGCGAACGGACGGATGCAGAGGAGGCACCGGATCATTGGATTTCCACCACCCAGCTCCACTTCCAGCCAAGAGCCCCTGGACATCCCTGGGCTTTCTGTTTCCTACCAGCAAATTCATCCGCTGGGAGAGTCGCAGAAGAGGACGCCGAAGGAAAGACAGCGTGGGCAAAAGAAATTCGCATTTCTGTTTGGACAAATATCTCCAAAATTGTTTTAATGAGGTGTCTCCCTGGTTCATTCAGCAGCAGGACGGC
The DNA here is from genome assembly GCA_033628505.1 of Tringa tobata. NCBI lineage: Eukaryota > Metazoa > Chordata > Aves > Charadriiformes > Scolopacidae > Tringa > Tringa tobata. Next base: position 9,644 of record JAHREE010137748.1, on the reverse strand, counting down.
TCGGTGGCTCTTCTGCAGCCACACAAGCCCACGTGGTGGGGACACCCACACGTGTCTTAACTCATCCGGAGTCATCAGCCCGAGGGCTCAGTCCCTGCATCCCACACGCCAACCAGAGACACACAGAGAGGGGCCTGGGGTGGGGGGAAAACCCCCAATATACTCAGTTCAAGCAAAAAAGACATTTTCTTGGGCGATGAAGCAATTCTTCCAGCAGAAAGGAGGTTTGCCCGGAGCAGAAGACACTCCAAAGCAGCGAGACCACCAGCTCCTGGCCCTTGCCCAGGCAGCTCCATCTACTTCTCATTCCCAGAAGACACTGATGAAGGAGAAGACTCAATCCATGCTAGGCAGCCTGTCACCTTTCCAGAGACGTGGCCATGGATGCTCAGCCAGCATTTGGGCCTCTCTTGACCAAGAAACAGCAATAACCCACCCCACTGCAAGCTACGGGGCCCTAAGTCTCCCAACTACAGAGAGAAGCTTGGCTGGTGACTCCTGAAAACACCCAGACACACTGGAGACACCAATAATAAAAACAAATACAAAACTCATAGTTGGGTTTTAAGTCCATCTCATGATTTTAAGGTTTAACTCACATTTACTGGCTCCTTGGGGTTAGCAACCCAGCACGCCGGGGCTGGCGGTGACTGTCCCAGCAGCGTGACCGAGGGTCCTTGTCCCTTCCCATGGTGGAGAGTGGCTTTGGCAGAGCTGGTCACCGCTCTCCTGCCTTCCCAGGGCCACTCCGGGCACCACGGCAGCTCCCAGTGCCCGGGGACCAGAGCAAACACCCCTCCCAGCTCACCCGGAGGGCTGGTGTCCCACCCCACGCTGCCACCGTCCCCGCTCAGGGCACAAAGCATGTCCCCAAGCCAAGAGCTTCAGCAAACTCCCATCCTCCACCCAGCGAGGCTTTGCAAGAATTAACAAACCTCTCTCTCTCTGTGAGCCAACTGCTATAGGCTCCGGATCAATGGAATAGGTAAAAAGAAGAAAAGCGAGAGAAATTTGCATGACTGTTCCCTGACGGATGGTTCGTTACACAAAAGGAGCACATCTCCCCCGGCTGGGCTGGGATCCTCAGCAATAATAAGCATTTCTTCTATTTTCTCTTGAATTGCCAGTCATGCATTTAAAATTATGAAAGAAAAAAAGAAAGAAAGGAAAAAAGCGATCACCTCGGGAGATGCTAACTCGGAGGCAGGGTCCCCTGGAGAGGCACACAGGGAAGGAGGAGGTACCAGACCAATGCAAACTGCTTTCTGGGCTGCCAAAGCCCACCCAAAGGAGGACGAAGCCCACAGGAGGGGTTTCCTGCTGCCCAGAAGGTCTCGTTCACACGTGTCACACGCCGCCTTCCTCCACTTCTTGCTCCTCACCCTCATCTGGCTCCTGCCAGCTCCCAGGATGTTCAGGCGGGCGTTCCTCAGCCTGCAGCCATCTCCATTTCAGCTGGGACAGCTTCGGACAGGTGGTCTCGGTGAGTTAATCCGTGCAATTTAGCCCAAATTTGCTGAGGGAGCAATTTATTACACGTCACACACTGTCAGGGGTGGCAGGAGCAGCAGCCAGCATCTCTGGCAGAGCTTTGGGCACAGGGAATGACCCCAGGTTGGGAAGTCCAGGAAAGTTCCCTTCTCCCTGCTGAGGCTGCCCAGGTGCCTTCATGAGGCAGGGCTTGTATGGGAAGACTGGAGATAGAAAAAGCCAATGAGCACTGGGAAGAGGAGCCAGAAGCCAGGAAGGGTGGGTGGGGACATTGGAGACCCCCTGACCAGCTCACACCAAGTATCTCTTCAGGTATCAAGTGGGTCATGGCTCTCCAGTGCTTGCTTGGTCTCACTGCCCACTGCCTTGGCTGTATCCCCTTTCCCCATGGTACTTTTTGAAGGACAAAGAAGGCATGAGCATGGACTTACCTCACCAGCCTTCCTCGCCAGAGCCCACTGCAGGATCAGCAGGGGCCTCCATCTTTCCTGGTGTGTCATCCAGTATGATGGCCACCAGTCCCTGAAATCACATCCTACCATGCCGGGGGGTTGTCCAGAGCTCAGTGTCCTACGTGTCTACTGCTGACAAAGCAGGAAGGCCCACAGCTAGTGGTCAACCCATGCACTCAGCAGGACCTTCCAGGCAGATGGCAGGAGGAGGCTTTCCCAACAGCAAGAAGATGGATGACCATTTCCAAAGACTCCTCCTGGCTCCATCCTGCATGGATCACGCTTCCTTCCCACTTCCCAACTCTTCCTTTCCCCACAGCCCCGAGGAGGAGGACAGGGCACAGCAAGGCACCCCGAGATCCCCAGGATGGGGGGAGAAATACAAACCAGAAAAAAAAAAAAAAGAGCTTCTATACAAAAACCAGATAGTCCCATCCCAGCTGATGTGGAAGGATAGAAAAGGGAGGGGGGAGAAAGGGAGCAGCTGGGATTTTGGAGAACAATGTGGGGAGAAAAAAGAGAGAGGGAGGAAGAGGAGCGCGGTTGAGTCGCCCATGGTTGTCAGCCCTTTTCGGGGGGAGGGCAGCAGGAAGGTTAGTGATCAGCCAGATCTGAAACCAGACAAAACTATTTCCACATGCCAATAAAACCCTGAGTGCGAAGAGTTTGCAGGGCTCTGGGGCCCCCAAGCTGCCTCTAAAACAAACCAGAAGAGTTGGGAAGCTCACCCAGGCAGGGGTTTGCATGTGGAAGGGAGCACAGTGATGGTATCTGACCTCTCCCTCCTCTTCATCCTCCTCCTCCTCACCTGCTGCAGCTCATCCCTCCCAGCACTGCTCAGTTTGCATCAAAGGGACACGTGGAAAAGCACCTGGGCAGCGCCGGCGTTGCTTAGTGGTGATGCTCACGGGAGGGTCTCACCTCCCGCATGGGTCTGAGAGCTGAGAACCTCAAACTCATCTCACTTGTGTCTTTGGCAGGCTCCAGCACGCTGGCGCGGGGATCAGACAGCTGAGAGCACCCCTGCTGCCATGAAGCCAACCCTTCACAGCGGCAGAGCCAAGGAAGCCCCCTCCCCAGGACAGCCCCAGCCCTCCCCATGCTGAGATGGGGATGTTCTCCAAGCCGTGGCTGACAGGGACCTGCTCCCACCTGTGTCCCACCACGCAGTGACCTTGGCTGAGCCTTTCACTCGCCCACGGCTTAGCCACGGCAGCCGAAAAACCCGGTGCAGTGGCCGAGACCTTGCCGGAGGGGAAAGCAGCTGCCGCCCCGAGCCGCTATAAATCACGTCCCCGAGAAGCAGGGCACCCACCTCCCCGGCTGTAAATCTGCAGGGGCAGAAACCAGAGCGGCTTATCAGGAGAGACCACATCTCCACCCCAGCCCGGCTCAACCCTCCTGCTGGCACCGGGGTCCCTCCCAGCCCTCCCACACCTCCCCGGGGAGAGGAAGAGGATGCCCGGTTAGTATTAACTGCTGGCAGCACTCGCAGCCTTATCGGAATCGCTGCCTCTCTGGCCCCCGTAAGGGAACCACCAGCTCCAGGCTGAGAACAGAGCAGAGCAAAGCCTGGCCGTGTCCCCAAGCCCTCTGTGTGCCCGTGCTGTCCCCGTATCTCAACACCCTTCCTGCCACTTGGGCAGACAATGGCCGGGACTCAAGCCCAGTCCCTCAGCTGAAGGAAACCTCTTCATCCCTTGGCCGTTTGCTCAACAAGCATAAGGACCGGACAACCGTGATGTTTCCCTCTTTGTTGCAGGAGTTTAAGAAGCCTTGGAAACCTCAATCCTATGGGAACCTCCTGTTCTCTGGTGGGTACAGGAGCCAGAACTGAAAGGCAGCACTGCCACCCCCTCTGGACATGGGAGAGGAGGCCAACAAGGAACACGTCCAGGGACACAGCAAGTATGGTCCTCACGTACTTTGGGCACGTTTGGAAACTGAAGGGTTTCAGTTCAAAAGGCTTCCTGGAAGTCACCACCACACCGATCTGCACTCACACAACACCAGCACCCACGTCTCCAAGAAAGGCTTCACCTTTGCGACATTAATTAACAGCACAGAAGAAAAATTGAGCGGGGGTCTGTGCCCTGCCCCACCATCCCATCCCACCAAGGCAAAAGCATCAGGATCTGCAGCTCCAGCCACCCGGAGCCACTTCCTTCCCCATCCTAGGGAATCCACAGGTCTCACCAAAAACCAAAAATTAATCTGCTCCAAAACACTCTCCCCTTGCCCCGCTCCCTCCCTCCCTCCTGTGCTCATTACCCAGGCGCTATTCTGCTCAGGTCCTCCTGGCGTGCTCACCACCGCAGCATCCCCTCCACCGCCAGCAGTGACTAACGTCTGTCACATGTTTGTTCTCTCATCCTTGCCCAGAGGCAGGAAAGTGCCTGCATGTGTGTACACGCACCCTTCGACACGCCGACGCAGAAGCCCCGGGTTAAAGCCACCGGCTCGTTTCGGTGTAAATCAAGGCTTTTTTTTTTGCGAGGTGTTCGCATCAAAGGCTGCGTCTTGCCCCGAGAGCACTGACTTGGCCGTGGTCTGTGATCCCAAGGTTTGTTTCTTCCTCGCGGAAGAACCATCTCCATCAGCATCACCACAGAGTGTCTGCAAATGCCCAAACCTGCCCAGTGTGGCATCCAGGAGACCAAGTCTTGCTCCACGCGCTGGAGAACATCCCTCCAGCCCAGCTCTCCCCGCTGTCCCACCAGCACAGAGGGCCCACCACCGCCCCGGTTCATCCTTCTTGAGCTGACCTGATCCAGGCACTGGGCCATTGGCAGGGCTGCAGGCTGGGAAGGAGGAAGCTGAATGGAGTCCACATGGCATTCTGAGAGGACCAGTGCAGTGGGGAGACCGTGAGCATCTTGGTCTTCTTCAAAAAGAAGCAGCTCCTGGTAACATAAGGAGAGATCTCATCCTACTGCCGAGAGGCAAGGAGGGCTGCCCGTACCACCTTCACTCCAATCTGCTGTAATTCATAAGCCCTTCGAGCCACGTGCACTTAAAGCTTTCTTCAGGTCTTTTAATGATTTTGCTTTTAATCCAAGACCATGAAGGGGGCTGGATTCCTGTGCTTAATCCAGCGCAGGGTCCACACAGTGGGCCCACCTGCAGCTCCATCGAGGCATCCAGTCACCACCACCCCCACACATGGGGGGTGAGCTGCAAGTTGTATGTTGGCCATCGGGAGTAGCTGGCTCTTGCTACGGGCATCTTGCAGAAGATGACCCAGAAGACCCTCCCCTCTAAGGGAGATGTGCAGAAGATCTGACCACCTCCAGCCCAGAGCACTGAAGGCAGCAGCTCAAGGCACTGCAGGATTTTGACAGATGGCATTAGCAAGTCGTGAGTGGCATCACAGCACAGGAAGAGGGGAAACGCTGTCCCCATCACTAGGAGAGGGGAAAGCAACCCAAGGGAGGAATGAAAGACTGCTAGGACAACAGCAGTAGCTCTGAAGCCCATTTAGAGATTTTGTAAAGCAAAAACATACACGGGACCAACATTTTGTCGTCAACACCCAAAGAGAGTAAGATCATATTGGACTTCCCCAGCACCACCTGACTTTCTCAAGAAAGGAAGATCAGTCCTGGGATCACAACTAATCCTGGCACAAAAAGAGATGTCTGTGGAGCAGCTCTGGGAGGAGAAGCCGGTTTCCCCCGAGAATGGGATGGCCCTGAGGAGCAGCGCAATGGAAGGGAGGTGGCCACCAGCAGCACGACAGGGAAGCTGACACACTCAGCAAGGACAAATTTTGGGTATAAGGAGGCAGCCTGCATGGAAAGCAGTGAGGTGGGGATGGACCCAGGTGTGTTGGGACATCAGGAGATGATTGAGAGCCACCAATGGGTGAAAAGGCAAGGGCAAATTTAAATCTGAGAAGTGCTTTCAGTAAAGGCAGAGGAATACAAACACCATTAGACCAGACACTGGGGCAACTTCATCTGAAGGGCAAATATTTCAAGGGGAGGAAAATCTTGAGTAGGACAGAAGACCTCATCCAGCTGGAGGCCAGCACTGAGCCAAGAAGAAGGGTAGAAACCAGCGTAACTTAAAGAGGGTGGGAATTCAAAGTCTGCTCCCAACCGTCAGAGCAAGGAGACTCCAGCACAACCCTACAGAAGAAAAGCAGGTGGTGAAACACCCAACTGCTCAAAAGAGAGCAGGGTCCGTTCCCCTGACGTGGTCACCAGCAATAAAAGGAGATGACAGTCAAATCAGAGCCTTGACCCAGCTATAAATGAAGAGAGACACATTCTGATTAAAACAACTGGCCGCCCAGTTAAAGCCTGATTGCAATAGGCTGCTCACACATTTGTTGACCAGCTGAGCCGTGCTCCTGCAGAGCTTGTAGGGCAGGGGTAGGATTACGCTGGAAATGGGAACATTCCTCAAAATCATACACCCTGATCCTGACGGAGTCGGTCACTCTCCCCATGGCAAAGGAGCTTGCAAAAGCCAACAGGACAAGGAAGGAAATGGTAATGAGAGATTTGGAGTTTGAAGGTACCGCTGAAAAGCGGGTGTTAGGTGCAGAGAAGCGTTACCCTAAGTTTTAAAAATAATAAAACCTGGTGCAAACATCAGAGCTTCTGCAAGAGGCTGGTGAAAGCCTTGCCTTCTCCCACCACACTTTGTGGTCTTCACTTCCCAGCCAGATGAGCTTAGTGATGTGCTGCACCCAACATCTGCAAACCATGGAAGAGCTGGGAGGCTGGAGACACAAAACACCTCTTCGGCACGCTTGGGATTATCAACTGCCATCAGGAACCTGGTTTGTGGAGCTCAACCGGGCTCATGCCTCTTCACCTGCACCAAGTGTGTGGGTTTCCGAGAAGCTCTGATCCCAGAAGGGACATCAGGAAGCCACCCAGCTCCATTCACACCATGGCAGGATCTGATGCTTTGCTGGCCGGGAAGCACCAGTAAAGCAAGCCATGCTGAGCACAGCCGTCCTGCACGGTCACTGCCCCCCTGGAGGGAATGGAAAGCACAGCAGGGTTTTACGACGGCATTAAACTCAATGTTCCCAGCACCTCTGGGAGCGCAGGACCTGCTCAGAAGGGTTATTCCAGCCTGAAGGGCAGATTTACCAGAAACTGATCCAAACGGAGAAGCAGCTGCAGGGCTGTTTGCACACCTTCTGCCAAGAAATGTTGGGGCCTCCGGCACGAGAGGGGCAACAACTTGTTTCTTCCTCCCTCTTTTCTTTTTCCTAGTAAATTAAAAATAATAATAATGGTAGTAAAAACCCCTTGGCTTTATCCTCCCCCACCAGAGCAGATTAAATTAGCAGCTTTCCTGAGTGGCAGAGGCGTGATTTACTCCCAGAACAGGACCCATTAAGATGTAGGGCAGTGGGGAAGTTTCCATTTGCCCCCCCCCCCAAGCAAATTCCCCTCCCCAGCCATTCCCACCGCTGAGGATCAGATAAGCTTTCCTGCTTCGCTTCCTCATTAACAGGTTTGGGAGGCACAGCCCGTGGTTTGGTTAAAGAAGCCCCCAAGACACATTCGCTCACCTAGGGGGAGCTCACACCAGACTCCTTTCTTCACGCAAAGAGGATGCCATCACCCGTCCATGGGACGTTCTCTAAGTCCAAGCATCCCCTGGAACCGTGTTGGTACCCACACGAGCTGCTGCATAACCCTAGTTGGCAGCTGCTGACAGCCAAAGCACCCAAAAATATCCCAAAGTGAATTCCTATGATACTGGTGGGCAGACAGAACTTTAACAGGTCCCGTATCAAAAGGGCCAGCTCAGCACGAGACGTGGCTACAACCTCGTGGCAACCAAAGTACTCAGCTACCTGGAGCAGCTACAGCCATCTCCATCCCAGCACCGTTGTCCCAATGAGGGGCAGCCATCAGTCCCCCCCAGAGGACCCAAAAATACCAGCCATTCCCTTTCCACCCACGTATGGTCCTCCCGAAGCTCTCAGGTGGGTTTTCACGTCGCTTCCCGGAGCCGAGCTCCCGAGGGAGGCCGGGGAGGAGAGGCAACGGAGCTCCACGCCGCTCACGTCAAGCCCCCCGCATCCCGCCCTTCCTATTTGATCCCCTTTTAAAGGGACTGTAACACAGCGCGTATTTATGCTTCGGAACAGCTTGTTTGTGTAATTGCCAAAAAAATTTAAAAAAAAAAAAAAAAAAAGAAAAGACACAAAACAGCCCTGCTACAATGACTAATTAGCTCGCTCCTGCCTCGTACCCTGTAAACAAATGTATTTGTAACCAATTTGCAAGCACTTTGCATAAGGGGCCCAGAACACTCGTGCCTGTTTGATGCATTTTGACATTAATTTGATAATAGCGGCTTAACAAGGAATCCAGGCTCCCTAGCTATAAATATGCTGCTTTTCCACTTCCTTTTATCTGCACAGTGAAATAATGTTGTTTTTCCCCCTGCTGCAATAACCACCATCCAACCCTTTCATGAATGCCCTTTATGTCCTTTAGCATTTTCAAGGCTTCTTTTTTTTTTTTCCTCCTCCTCCTAGAGAAAGCAAAAGGGTTTTATTAGTTGTATTTTTAATTCCTGTTTATCAGGGGGAAGGAGAAGAGAGGACAGCGATGGTACTCTGATAATGCAGCTTCCAGGAGACAGGGATGAGAGACTTGTTTGTTCAAAAATACTTTTCCATCCGTCCGTGCTTCATAAGGGAGAGAGAAACCAGCCTTCTCCTCCTCTTCTCCACCCGCTGTGTCTCTCCCCCTCCATCTCCCAGTGCAGCCCTTCACTGGCACACCAGAATGAAGATTCAAGCTCGGCGAAATGGGAACGGGACACTGGAGTCCACCCTGATGACAACCAGAATGCCACCACGACGCCCAGCCCCAAAGGGTGCCACTACGGGACCACCCCACTCCAAATCTCTGCTTGAGGGGACAAGCAGAGATCACCACGAGATCACCACATCACCATGAGAACCACCACGTGTTCCACAGGGACGGCGCAAAAATGGGACTGAATAGGGGGCTACAGCTTGTCCATACCCCAACACCACCATTTCTCCTCTCCTTCTGCTCCCTCCCAAGACTTTCCACCTATCCCTGCACCAGAACCTCGCTCACACGCAGGTTCTCACTCGTGCACGTGTCCTCCACCTCTGCCTTGCCTGTCAGCCCCCGGGGAGAGGTTGTCTCCAGGGCCTGGGAAGTAGCAAGCACAAAATTAGCACCTTGGAAATCTGTCAGCAGCATCCTGCAGCCCCAGAGAAAGCCTCCAGGAGATGGAGTGATTTGGCCTCTCTCCTCCATACTTCTTCTCCTCATCCTCCACCTTGGAGCCAGCGAGCCACAAGCTGCTCCCAAATTGATCCACAGGCAAGAAGTCATGCTCAGACTACAGACACAGAGGACCTCTCCTCCTGCCATCACAGACCTAGAGACCTCCCAGACAAGGTCCCAGCAGATGGAAGAAGAAGCGTTTGCTGCTGTAGGCTCAGAGTGAGGGGCTGGGAGGTGTTTTACCCAGCACCTGCAGACCTGCTCCCTCTGAGGTCCTCTCACCCAAGATGCACTGAATGCTGAAGAGCAGCTGGTGGGCCATAAGGGCTGTGGAGAACAGGTCAGGTGGAGCAGCCCAGAGAGCAGCATTAGAGCTCATCCATGCTTCCCATTTTGACCTGCAAGAGACTCTGCAAAGACAGAAGAGGCCCAGATCTCCAGGCAGGAGAGAACTGGA